>ML291017.1:8775-51871 GCA_005239495.1 Nicotiana undulata | reverse complement strand
AACTCTAGGCACGTTCGAGGACGAACGTTTGTTTAAGTGGGGGAGAATGTAACGACCCGGTCTCTCGTTACGTAAAACCTGCATTATAATTGTTTTTATTGACTTATCATAGACCTATTATTCTATTATTGATGTGTTAGAGTTGATAAGCTTGAAATCGGAATGGTTAAATGAGAATTCAGTCACTTAGTCTTTAAAAATAGCCTTAAAATGGGAAAGTCAACTGAGAGTTGAATTATTGGTTAACGACCTTGAAATGCGTATTTTACGGCTCGGATAGCTTTGTTAGGTGATTTGGGACTTAGGAGAGTGTTAAGAATAATTCTTTGATGTCCGGTGTAGAATTAGGCTTGAATTGGCGAAAGTTAGTTTTTGGTGATTTCCGGTCGACAGTGGAAAATAGGCTATCGGGGACGGAATGAAATTCCGACAGTTGGAACAGGTTCGTAATATCATTTTGGATGTGTCTGCAAAATTTCAGGTCAATCGGATTTGTTTTGGATAGTTTCGTCATCATTGGTGGATTTTAAAATTTTCAAAGTTCTTAGGCTTGAATCCGATGTAAATTTGGTGTTTTGATGTTAGTTTTGGTGTTTTGAGAGTGAAACTAAGTTTGAATGATCATATGTGATGTGTTGGTATAGTTGGTTGGGGTCCCAAGGAGCTCGGGTGAGTTTTGGATAGGTTTGGGCTGCGTTGTGCTCGTTTTTCTAATGCTTCGGCGTCCATTCTTCAAGCATAATTGATATCATATTGAACAAATAAGCTCTGATTACTGTTTTGAAAGAATAATTTGATCCGTATTGTAATTACGGACCCGTAGCAAAAAGAATCGTCGAATTTGGACATCGTATGAGGATTTTATGGCCATTTTACAAAGGTTGCCCAGATCTTTATGGTTAATGACGAAATTGCCACTGACGGCGTATTAAAAACCTGCACTATTTGCAAATCTTAAAACCTACATATCTCCTTCATTATAAGGTCAGATGGAGTGATTCAAAAGTCTAAATTGATTAGAATTTCACAAGGAATCCATTGGGAGCAGTAAAATGCGTGAACAGTATATATATATAACGAGCAGTTCGAGTTTTCTTCCAATTTTTGAGCGGGGAGAAGCTTTTTGGGCGATTTTTGAAGGAGAAAATTAGTGGGTATCACAGAGGTAAGCAATTTGATTATTAAAAATCGTTTATGGGTGATTATAGACCATAACCCCAGCCTTTATATCATGAAAAACAGTAGAAAAATAGGATTTTGGGGCATGAGATTATGAGACCTTCAAGGGTCGATTTGAGGGGTCAAACGGACTCCGATTTTGGTGTTCTTTATATGTACGGACTCGTGGGAAGATGAAGAACACTTTTCTGTAAAACTTTCTGAGTTTCAGGACGCGGTCCCAGGGGTCGGGTTTTGACCGGTTTCGGATTTTTGAGTTAAATTCGATATTTTTCAATGGAAATTTATTCCTTAAGCATATTTTGATGATAAAAATCTGAACTTGGTAGATTTGGAGCCTTCGGAGGTTGATTCGAGAGGCAAGGGTGTTGCGGAATAATTCCGGACTAGTTTTGAGGTAAGTAATGTCTTGAAATCCTGTCCTGAGAGTATGAAATCTTGGACTATACACCCTTTCACGGGTTTTGAAATAAAAAGGTGGAAAATTTGGAACATATTTCCTATTTAGGGGACTATTGAGTTGCGAAACCGATTTTTAAGCCTTTGCTTAAATATTATTTATATATTATGATATGTTTTGGGCTGTAAGCCATGTTTGGGGCCTAGTGCCGATCTGTTTCCCCCTTGGGGGATGTGTTTACTATATTTTCCTCACTGATATTTATGATATTTCACTCACTATTTATCTGATAAATTATTTTGACACTCAGAGTATTTTGATACTATTTATTGAAAAATGAAACACGGATTTTGGGTCGAGAACCCGGTTTGTTTATGGCCTAAGGGCTAACTGAGAGTTTCTGACTGAGTGATGTGAGGAGGCTTCCAGGCCTTATGAGTGATGCGAGGAGGCTTCCAGGCCTTATGAGTGATGCGAGGAGGCTTCCAGGCCTTATGAGTGATGCGAGGAGGCTTCCAGGCCTTATGAGTGATGCGAGGAGGCTTCCAGGCCTTATGAGTGATGCGAGGAGGCTTCCAGGCCTTATGAGTGATGCGAGGAGGCTTCCAGGCCTTATGAGTGATGCGAGGAGGCTTCCAGGCCTTATGAGTGATGTGAGAAGGCTTCCAGGCCTTATGAGAGATGTGAGGAGGCTTCCTTGCCTTAAGAGAGATGTGAGAAGGCTTCCAGGCCTTATGAGAGAGGTGAGAAGGCTTCCATGCATTATGTTATTATTGCGCTTGGGTTGTAGGAGCCCCTCCGGAATCTGTAACACACCCCTAGTGAGCGTCGATACCGATTGAGTGATGATGATTGCCCGCGGGGCTGATACTTAGTGATGATTGATACTGAGTGATGATGGATACTGAGTGATTGAGGGAATGCCTGAGGGCATTTGTTATGAGAAATGATTTTTGCCTGAGGGGCACTTTTATGATGATTTTACTATGTTTTCAAGCTATGATTTACTTCATTTTCAAACTGGTTTTACTAAGAATTTCACTGAGATATACTGATATTGTACTTGTTTTTCAAAGGAGTTTGGAACTGGTTTTTGAGCCTATGAAATTGCTGAATACTACTTGGTGACTTGGTGTTTTACTGGCTTTTGTGAAATGGTGTATCTGTTTGTGTGCTTTATATTTCTCAGACTGTGATTTCTTTTCATTACTACTGAGTTGGCGTACTCATAAAGACTCCCTGTGCCTCTGTGCACAGATCCAGGTACCAGCTCTCAGCAGTAGCTGACGCAGGTTCGATAGCAGAAGTTCACGGGATTTCGAGGTAGCTGTCCAGCGTCCACAGCTTCTCCATTTCCCTTCCTTGTTTAGCTTTAGCATTTGATTCAGAGATATACATTATAGTTTTAGCAGAGTTAGATTTATTTATTCGTAGATGCTCATGACTATTGACTCCAGTTCTTGGGAGGTGGTTTAGAACATTATGGGGACGCTAAGACTTATTTATATTATTTATGCTATGGTTGCTTGCTGATTATCTAATTGTGAACTGTTATGATTGAACAAAAGCATAGTAAAGTGATGATCGGCTAGCCTAGTTCCACGATAGGCGCCATCACGGCATGTTAGGATTTGGGGTCGTGACAGCGAAGTAGACGGTATGGTATTTCAGAAGGCTCAAAACCTAAAGTACAGTCAAAAGACGTAGGTACCTTGGCTAAGGACCGTTGGGTAAATGAGAATACCTTGTATAAATACTAGGGGAGAGAATGAAAAGAGGGGGACGGTTCCAATATCACACACCTCTTCACTTACAACGGGGAGGGACTTGAGAGTCTACCTTGTAAAGAAGAAAAGGCTCAGAACCTTGCTCTTGTTCTTGTAATCATCATTGAATAAATGAAGACATGTCTCGTGGTCACGGTTGGTGAACCTTTTTCTTCTTCCATTACTTTATATTATGAAATAATGTTGTCAAGATTTTTATCTCATCGCATATCTTAGGTCTCTATCAAGGTCTTAATTGTTTGTCAAACTTAACCTTATCTAGCTTTTCTTTTTTGTCATTCTTTGATCTAGAGCTAATTTTCTTTGGCTAGAAATCTATCCTTTTTCTCATCATACTATTTAGTTTAGAAAAAAGACTTGACAACTTTTTGGTCAAACAATGCGTACCACTGAAACTGAAAAGGAAGCATGCTAACTTTATTTATTAAAAAATGTGGCATAAATTTTAAGTTTAATTATTAACTGATGATTGAAGATTTATATGAGACATTTTTTTCTTAATTGAGTTAGTTATATGTACAATGTCAATATTAATGACTATTTTTAGGAACTTATACTTTTATTTCATAACTCAAACGCTTATTGAGATAGGATACACGCGTAATGTGCGTACCCAGAATGATTTTTTATTATATTGAACGTAAAATTCTTATTGAATAAAAATTATAATTACAATTAAATATTTAAAACTTGGGATGAGCTATTATTAAGATTTGAATCAACAACAAAAAATCTCTTTAACGTTAAAAACAATCCTAATTAACCAAAAAAGTCTTTGATTTACCTAATTGCGAAACATTTAAGTCATTCTTTTCTAAATTTATAATAAAATAGATTACAATATAGTAGTAAGAGTCAAACCGTTAAAAATTCAAGTGTTAAAAACAATAAGAATGAAACATTAAAAGATAAAATATATTCTAAGTTAGTTGCCATTAATTAATTTTCTACTAAGAATAAAACATTAGAAGACAAAATATATTCTAAGTTAGTTTTCATTAATTAAGTTTCTTTCTGGTATTCATTCAAATAAATAACAACTCCCTTTACTTTTCTTTGTACAAAGTTACTTATTTTAAAATATTAGCTTAATGTTGACATTTTAAAATTTAGCATTTGATAACTTGATTTAGATGTTCTTCATATACACATAGTTTACAGATTAACGCTAACCACACGTGCAACACACGTACATGAAAGCTAGTATATATATTACTAATTATTAATAAGAGGGAATGGCAAGAACCTCAAGGTCAACATGTGTGCTTGTTGGAATTAAAAGCACATCTCAAGGTACTTCAGTCATTTTATAGATAATAGTAATTCAATCCATCACTAGCTCTCAATATAACTTAACACGTGGAGTTTAGCTTAACCTAAATTTAATGTGTGGCAGCACCGCTTGTTTTTCATCTCAATATAACACTTCTGGGAGATCTAACACCCTCTGTCTCCAACGCCATCCCAAAACATCTGTCGTCTATCTCCTCTTGATCTTAAGTTTGGATTGTGTTTTTTTTCCATCGATCTTATTTTTTGGTGGGTATCAGTTCAAACATGTGATGACCCAAAGGGTCATCTTATGAATTAAAGCTCTATTCCGGTTAGTTAGCCTTAAAAACATTACTTTTATTCACCTCGATTTGCATTCACAGTCCGGGCGTGAATCCGGAAAGCTTTTATGTGGAAATATATGAAATAATAATTTGTGAGAGTTAAATTTGATTTTTGGTTGACTTCGGTCAACGTTTTGAGTAAACGGACCCGGACCCGCGTTTCAAAGGTCCTGGGAGGTTCGTAGTAAAATATAGAACTTGGGCGTATGCCTGGAATCGAATTCCGAGGTCCCTAGCCCGAGAAATGAATTTTTGATGAAAATTATTAAACTGAAATTTAAAGAAATTAAAGAAATGAATTAATGTTTGAACTCGTTGGTATCGGGCCCGTATTTTGGTTTCGGAGTCCGGTACAGGTTCGTTATAATATTTAAGCCATATCTGTGAAGTTTGGTGAGAATCGGAGTTGATTTGACGTGATTCGGACGTCCGGTTGAGAAGATAGTAATTTTGATGTGTTCTTGAGAAAATCATGAGTTTTGATGCTAAATCCGTAGTTTTAGGTGTTATTTTGATGATTTGATGGCACGAGCAATTCCGTATGATATTTTTAGACTTGCGTGCATGTTTGGTTTGGAGTCATGAGGGCTTGGGTGAGTTTCGGATAGGCCATAGAGTGATTTAGACTTAGAAAAATATAGCTGGTGTGACTGAACCTGTTGCTGGCCTCTGATCACGCATTTGTGAGATCAAGCTTCGCAAATGCGAAGTGGGAAGCTATGACATTTGCGAGTCTTTTATCGCAATTGCGAATTGAGACCGGGCCAGCTTATTCTCGCAAATGCGAGACTTACTTTGCAACTGCGAAGACTGTCAAAATAAGGTCATGTTCGCAAATGCGAACATTTAGCTGCAATTTTGATTGCCCCAGTGTCGCAAATGCTACATATCCTTCGCATTTGCGAAGGCAGCAGGGCAGTAGAGGACCTCGCATTTGCGAACTTTGCAATTGCGAAGTTCCTGTCGCAAATGCGACATCTGCAGCTGATAAGTTAGGAATTAGACGGGATTTTCACCCATTCTTCAATTATTTCGAACCCTAGACCTCCATAAGCAATTTTTCAAAGACCAAAACTTCTCTAAATCATAGGTAAGTGATTCCTAACTAACTTCTTTCAATCCTTTACAACCTTTTACAAGATTGCAACCTAGAATCTAGTGTTTTCATGGTAGAACTTAGGAAATTCAAAATTTGGGGATTTAGAACTCGAATTGAGGTCGGATTCCAAAACCAATTGTATATCCGGGTTCAGGGGAGAATGGGTAAACGGATTTTGGTCTTAACCTCGAGATTGGGCTAAGCGGGCCCGGGGTTGACTTTTGTCTTTGTTGGGAAAACTTAGGAAAACCATAATTGTGCATTAAAGTTAGTTCCTTTAGCAATAATTAATGATATTAAACTAATTATGATTAGATACGAGTGGGTTGGAGGCAAATTCTAAAGGAAAAGTTGTGCTTGAGCAGTGAGTGGCCTGCGAAATCGAGGTAAGTGTTGTGTCTAACCTTAGCTTGAGGGAATAGGTATTGTGTGACTACTTGCTACTTTTTTTTGTTGCTAAATATGATGTATAGGTGAGGTGACGAGTACCTATACGTTGTGGTCAAGTCATAACATGCGAGTGAAAGTAATTCTTGTTATTCTTGTTGACTTGAAACCTATGATCTATGATTATTGTTGTTAGTGAAATGTTGGAAGATTTGCATATGGTTCAATCAAGATGGATAATATTGTGAATATTTAGTTGAGATTGAAACGTTAAATGGTGATAAAAACTATGATGAAATGTTGATTTCTTGTGAAATTCCTCTTTATGTGTTGTTTATGATTATGTGATTGGTGAGGAAGAGTGTAAAGCACAAAGGGTGATGTCGTGCTTAATTCATTTATATTATGTTGTGAGGAAGAGTGTAGAGCACGAACGGTGATGCCGTTCATGAATTATTTATATTGTGAGGAAGAGTGTAAAGCACGAAGGGTGATGCCGTGCATTCTTATATATAATCTGGTGAGGATGAGAGTGTAAAGCATGAAGGGTGATGTCGTGCATTCTTATTCATTATATAGTGAGGCTGAGAGTAAAAGCACGAAGGGTGATGACGTGCATTCTATTTATTATTTGGTGAGGCTGAGAGTAAAAGCACAAAGGGCGATGCCGTGCAAGTTTCCTTTCTATTTCAATTGCTTAAAATTATTGTTGATCACTATCTATTTCTGTCTTATTGTTTTTCTCACTCCTGGTGTTAAATTCTCCACAGTATGACCCCTTCTCATTAATTGTGGTTTTAACTCTTTATTTGCTGTTATTTCTGCTAGCATGATTATATATGTCCAGGTTTTATGTGGTGTCTTGTCCTAGCCTCATCACTACTTCGCCGAGGTTAGCCTCGACACTTACCAGTACATGGGGTCGGTTGTACTGATACTGCACTCTGCACTTCTTGTGCAGATCCAGGTTTAGGTCCGAGTTGAGTTCGAGCTAGAGCTGATACTTTCCGCACGGAGACACGAGGTAGATCTACCGACGTCCGCGGATTCTTGGAGTCTTCTCCTTATTATTCATTTGATGTTTTATCTAGTTCAAAACAGTTACATATATTTTCTTTGAGCCAAATACTTATAGTAAACTCTTCGTAGTTCGTGAATTGTGACTCCAAATCCTGGGTAGTTAGAGATTGGTATTATTTCGGCAGTATAATATACTATTTCATTTATTACTTTTGGTAACGTATAATGGATGGTAGTAACATTTCGTTCATGTTTTCATTGTGTTTAAATGTCGTATTCCGCAAATGTTGGCTTGCCTAGCAATAATAGCGTTAGGAGCCATCACGGTCTGTTGAAGGGAATTCGGGTCGTGACAAGTTGGTATCATAGCACTAGGTTGCCTAGGTCTCACAGTTCATGAACAAGCTTAGAAGAATCTGAGGGATCGGTACGGAGATGTCTGTACTTATCTCTCAGAGGCTATAAAGTTAGGAACAACTTCACGTTTACTTAACTCTGTTGTGTGATTCTTATTATCCCAATACTGATTGAACTCTTCTATTCTTATTCTCTCGCAGATGGAGAGAATACGTACCTGTTCTTTCGCTTACTAGAAACCGGATCCTCCAGCAGCAGAAGCTTCTACAAGGGGCAGAGGCCGAGGCCGTGCCATAGACCGAAGCAGGGGCAGGACTCAGCCTAGTGCTCAGGAAGCAGCTCCAGCTACGGAGCCCCATATTAAGCTTGATGAGGGAGATCCAGCTCAAACCATTCCAGCGGGACCAACTCAGGTCCCAGAGGGGTTTATTGCTACCCTAGTGCTTCAGGATGCCTTGGTCCGACTAGTGGGTCTTATGGAGAGTGTATCCCATACTGGCACATTCCTGTGGCAGCAGCCGTATCTCAGGCTGGAGGAGGGTTCCAAACTCCTGCTACCCACAGTCCTGAGCAGATTACTCCTTAGATTCACACCCCAGCAGCCAATCCAGTTGGGGTAGTTCGGCATGTTGCTGTAGCACCGCTTGTTCATATGATAGCTATGTCCTCAGATGCTTTGCGGAGATTGGGTAGGTTTATCAAGATTTTCCCTGTTCATTTCAGTGGTGATACTTCAGAGGACCCTCAGGAATATCTTGATAGCTGTCATGAGGTTCTTCGGAATATGAGTATTTTGGAGACCAATGGGGTCGATTTCGCTGCTTTCCAAATGATCGGTTCTGCCAAGAAATGGTGGTGGGATTATCTATTGACTAGACCGCCTGGTCACCTGCTCTTACTTAGGATCAGTTTTCACACCTCCTCTTAGAGAAGTTTCTACCTATTACTACTAGAGAGGAGCGCCACCATCAGTTTGAGCGTCTCCAGCAGCGCAGCATGACTGTTACGCAGTATGAGACCCGTTTCGTGGATTTGGCTCGTCGTGCTACTCTTTTGCTACCCACAGAGAGGGAAAGGGTTAGGAGATTTATTGAGGGTCTTGCTCAGCCGATCAGATTGCAGATGGCTAAGGAGACAGGGAGCGAGAATCCTTCCAGGATGCGGCCTATGTGGCCCGGCGAGTTGAGGTAGTTCTTGGAGTGGGAGGTCAGGGGTCAGACAAAATACCACACCATTCTGGTGGATTCAGCGGTGCCTCATCTGGAGGCGGGGTTACTTCTGGCAGAGGCCATTCCATTCAGCACTTTAGATGACCCATGGTCCCCCAGGTGGTCGTGGCTCTTACTTGCCTTATTCCAATCAGCCAGCCCCTATCAGTGCACCTCCTCTCTAGAGTTTTCAGGGTGGTTATACAGGTCGACAGGGTTAGTTTTCCGGCCAGCAGTCTCGGCAGCCGAAGTCTTATAATACTTGTGGTGACCCGAGGCACATTGATAGATATTGCCCTCGCGCGTCGGATATTTCCAGTACTAGGGTTCTCGTGCTATAGTTCCAGCACCAACTGCCGCACCACCAGCCCAGCCAGCCAGGGGTAGGGGTCAGGTAGCCAGAGGTAGGGGTCAGATTGTTAGGGGTGGAGGCCAGTCCGCTAGAGGTGGACGCTAGCCCGCTAGAGGTGGAGGTCCACCTGTTAGAGGTCGTCCCAGCGACGCGGTCCAGGGTGATGGGGACCAGCTCTGATTCCTTTTCATCTTTTCCATTCGGTTCAAGAACTAAGAGCGGTCGAAGTCCTGTCTCAGGTAATGGGCTTGAAGGCTAGTGGTCATATTAGTCGTCTAAGGGGAAATGCCTTTTCCGAGCCTATCCCCATTCGCCTATCGCTTTCTTGAGTTGATGTTTAACTTGCACCTAAAAGGATTCAATCCTCCTTGAGGCGATTGTATGCATTTCTGTCCATACCTGAGGCGGAGTCCTCCGATGTTGTTATCACATGTACCATTTTAGTTCGCAATAGAGATGCTTCAGTTCTGTTTGATCCGGGGTCTACTTACCCTTATGTGTCATATTACTTTTCTTCATATTTGTTTGTGCCCCGTGGTTCCTTGAGCGTCCCTGTTTATGTGTCTACGCCCGTAGGGGATACTATTGTTGTATATCGTGTGTATCACTCGTGTGTGGTTGTTATTGAGGGTCTTAAAACCAGTATGGACCTTTTGCTTCTTAACATGGTTGATTTTGACATCATATTAGGTGTGGATTGGCTCGCCTTATTATGCAATCTTGGACTGTCACGCCAAGACAGTGACCTTAGCTTTTATGGGGTTGCCTCGATTAGAGTAGAGATGGACTTCTAGTCATTCATCCAGCAGGGTTATTTATTATACCAAGGCTCATCGCATGGTCGAGAAGGGGTGTTTGGCTTATTTGGCTCATATTCGTGATTCTAATGCTGAGGTTTCTTATATAGATTCGGTGCCTATTATTTGTGAGTTTCCCGAGGTGTTTCCTCAGGCCTATCGGGGATGCCACCCGACAGGGATATTGATTTTTTTCATTGATGTGGCTCCGGGCACTCAGCCCATTTCTATCCCTCTATAACGGATGGCCCCACCAGAATTCAAAGAATTGAAAGAACAGTTGCAAGACTTGCTTGATAAGGGATTCATTAGACCTAGTGTCTCACCCTGGGGAGTACCGGTTTTGTTCATGAATAAGAAGGATGGATCGATGGGGATGTGTACAGATTACCGGCAGTTGAAAAAAGTCACTATCAAGAATAAGTATCTGTTGCCGAGAATTGATGACTTGTTTGATCAGCTTCAGGGTGCCAAGGTGTTTTCAAAGATCGATTTGAGATCGGGTTACCATCAGTTGAAGATTAGGGCATCCGATGTCCCTAAGACAGCTTTTCGGACGAGGTATGGGCACTATGAATTTCTGGTGATGTCTTTTGGCTTGACTAATGGCCCCCCAGCATTTATGGACTTGATGAATCGGGTTGTCAAGACTTATCTGGATTCCTTCACAATTCTGTTTATTGATGACATTCTAGTATACTCCCACAGTCAGGAGGAGCATGAGCAGCACCTCCGGATAGTGCTCCGGACCTTGAGGGATAGTCAGTTGTATGCTAAATTTTCAAAATGCGAGTTTTGGTTGGATTCAGTAGCTTTCTTGGGTCACATCGTATCAGCAGAGAGTATTCAGGTAGATCCTCAGAAGACAGAGGCAGTCAAGAACTTCCCTAGACCCACTTCATCCACGGAAATCAAGAGTTTCTTAGGGTTGGCGGGTTATTACCGTCGATTTGTGGAGGGGTTTTCATCTATAGCAGCCCTAATGACGAGATTGACTCAGAAAGGTTCCCCCATTCAAATGGTCGGACGAGTGTGAGGCGAGCTTTCAGAAACTCAAGTTAGCCTTGACTTTAGCACCAGTGTTGGTGTTACCATCAGGTTCAGGATCTTTCACGGTATATTATGATGTCTCCCGTGTAGGGACGTAAGCGGTATTGATGCAGGAGGGAAGGATGATTGCATATGTATCTCGGCAGTTAAAGGTTCATGAGAAGAATTATCTTGTCCATGACTCAGAGTTGGCAGCCATTGTTCACGCGTTGAAGATTTGGAGTCACTATCTTTATGGCGTGTCGTGTGAGGTTTTCACGGATCATCGCAGCCTTCAGTACTTGTTTAAGCAAAAGGATCTCAATTTGAGGCAGAAGAGATGGTTAGATTTATTGAAAGACTATGATGTCACGATATTGTATCATCCGGGAAAGGCCAATGTGGTGGCTGATGCATTGAGTAGGAAGGCAGTGAGTATGGGTAGCCTTGCATTCATTCCAGTCGATGATAGGCCGTTATCTTCAGATACTCATACCCTGGCCAATCAATTTGTGAGGTTGGATATTTCACCCAACCGTATTTTAGCTTGTACAGTCGCTCGGTCTTCCTTATTCGAGCATATCAGAGATCGGCGGAATGATGACCCTCACTTGATGGTCCTTAGGGACACAGTTCGGCACGGTGGTGCCAAGTAGGTTACAGTTGGAGGTGACGGTGTTTCGAGGACGCAGGGTCGAGTGTGTGTGCCTAATGTAGATGGGCTTCGTGAGTTAATTCTTGAGGAAGCTCATAGTTCTAAGTACTTTATTCACCCGGGTGCTGCCAAGATGTACCAGGACTTGCGGCAGCACTATTGGTGGTGAAGGATGAAGAAGGATATTGTTGCTTATGCGGCTCGATGCTTGAATTGTCAACATGTGAAATATGAGCACCAGAGACCTAGTGGTTTGCTCCAGCAGATAGAGATTCTTGAGTGGAAGTGGGAGCGTATCACTATGGACTTCGTTGTTGGACTCCCACGGACTCAAAGGAAGTTCGACGCCATTTGGGTCATTGTGGATAGGCTGACTAAATCAGCGCACTTTATTCCGGTGGCAAGTACTTATACCTCGGAGCGGTTGGAGAGATATATATTCGAGAGATTGTTCGCCTTCACGGTGTACCCATGTCTATCATTTCTGATCGAGGTACGCAGATTACCTCGCACTTTTGGAAGGCAGTTCACTGTGAGTTAGGTACACGGATTGAGTTGAGCACAGCATTCCATCCTCAGACGGACAGGCAGTCCGAGCTTACTATTCAAATCTTGGAGGACATGTTTCATGCCTGTGTTATTGACTTTGGAGGTTCTTGGGATTAGTTCTTGCCGTTAATGGAGTTTGCCTATAATAACAACTACCAGTCGAGCATTTAGATGGCTCCCTATGAGGCGTTATATGGTAAACGGTACAGGTCACCAATTGGAAGGTTTGATCTAGGAGAGGCTCGGTTGTTGGTTACAGACTTAGTTCAAGAGGCCTTGAACAAGGTTAAGATTATACATGATCGCCTTCGTTCAGCTTAGTCCAGGAAAAAAATTATGACGACTGTAAAGTTCGTGATGTAGCATTCATGGTCGGAGAGAGGGTATTACTTCGGGTATCGCCCATGAAGGGTGTTATGAGATTTGGAAAAAGGGCAAGTTGAACCCTGGGTATATCGGGCCATTCGAGATTCTCGAGAGAGTGGGGGAGGTGTCTTATACACTTGCATTTCCTCCAGGATTATCCTCAGTTCATTCGGTATTCCATGTGTCTATTCTCCGGAAAAATCATGGTGACTCATCCCACGTGTTAGATTTCAGATCTGTCCAATTGGACAAGGATTTGACTTATAAGGAGGACCCGTTAGCCATTCTAGACCGGCAGGTTCGTCTGTTGAGGTCAAAGAGTTACCCTTCAGTTCGAGTGCAGTGGAGAGGTCAGCATGTTGAGGCAGCTACTTGGGAGTCCGAGTCGGACATGCGGAGTAGATATCCTCACTAGTTTGCCAGTTCAGGTACTTTTCTATGTCCGTTCAAGGACGAACAGTTGTTTTAGAGGTGGAGATTGTGTTGACCCAAAGGGTCATCTTATGAATTAAAGCTCTATTTTGGGCTCATTAGCCTTAAAACATTACTTTTATTCATATCGATTTTCATGCGCAGTCCGGCGTGAATCCGAAAAGCTTTTATGTGGAAATATATGAAATAATAATATTTTAGAGTTAAATTTGATTTTTGGTTGACTTTGGTCAATGTTTTGAGTAAACGGACCCGGACCCGCGTTCTGATGGTCTCGGGAGGTTTGTAGTAAAATATGGGACTTGGACGTATGCCCGGAATCGAATTCCGAGGTCCCTAGCCCGAGAAATGAATTTTTTGATGAAAATTGTTAAACTGAAATTTAAAGGAATTAAAGAAATGAATGAATACTTTAACTCATTGGTATCGGGACCGTATTTTGGTTTCGGAGCCTGGTACAAGTTTGTTATAATATTTAAGTCATATATGTGAAGTTTGGTGAGAATCGGAGTTCATTTAACGTGATTCGGACGTCTGATTGAGAACATAGCAATTTTGAAGTGTTATTGAGAAAATCATGAGTTTTGATGCTAAATTCGTAGTTTTAGGTATTATTTTGATGATTTGATTGCACGAGCAAGTCTGTATGATGTTTTAAGACTTCCGTGCATGTTTGGTTTGGAGCCTCGAGGGCTCGTGTGAGTTTCGATAGGCCACGGAGTGATTTAGACTTAGAAAAATATAGATGGTGTGACTGAACCTGTTGCAGGCCTCTAATCTCGCATTTGCGAGAACAAGCTTCATAAATGCTAAGTGGGCAGCTATAACATTTGCAAGTCTTTTATTTCAATTGCGAATTGAGCTTGGGCCAGCTTATTCTCGCAAATGCGAGACTTACTTCGCAATTGAGAAGACTGTCCAAATAAGGCCATGTTCGCAAATGCGAACATTTAGCTGCAATTGTGATTGCCCCAGTGTTGCAAATGAGACATATCCTTCGCAGTTGCGAAGGCATTAGGGTAGTGGAGGACCTCGCATTTGCGATGGTTCCTTCACATTTGCAAGCTTTGAAATTGCGAAGCTCCTGTCGCAAATGCGACATCTGCAGCTGATAAGTTAGGACTTAGACGGGATTTTCACCCATTCTTCAATGATTTCGAACCTTAAGCTTCCATAGGCGATTTTGCAAAGGCCAAAACTTCTCCAAATCATAGGTGTGTAATTCCTAACTAACTTCTGTCAATCCTTTACAGCATTTTACAAAATTTCAACCTAGAATCTAGATTTTTCATGGTAGAATTAGGGATTTTTGGGTAGAACTTAGGAAATTCAAAATTTAGGGATTTAAACCTCGAATTGGGGTCGGATTCCAAACCATTTATATATCCGGGCTCAGGGGAGAATGGATAAACAGATTTTGCTCCGAACTTCAAGATTGGACCAAGCGGGCCCGGGGTCGACTTTTTTCTTTTGTTGGCAAAACTTAGGAAAACCATAATTGTGCATTAAAGTTAGTTCCTTTAGCAGTAATTAAAGATATTAAACTAATTATGATTACGAGTGGGTTGGAGACAAATTCTAAAGGAAAAGTTGTGCTTGAGCAGTGAGTGGCCTACGAAGTCGAGGTACGTATTGTGTCTAACCTTAGCTTGAGGGAATAGGTATTGTGTGATTACTTTCTACTTGTTTTGTTACTAAATATGATGTATAGATGAGATGACGCGTACCTAAACGTTGTGGTCAAGTCATAACATGCGAGTGAAAGTAATTCTTGTTATTCTTGTTGACTTGAAACCTATCATCTATGATTATTGTTGTTAGTGAAATGTTAGAAGATTTGTATCTGGTTCCACCTAGTTGGATATTATTGTGAATATTTAGTTGAGATTGAAGCGTTAAATGGTGATAGAACTATGATGAAATGTTGATTTTTTGTGAAATTCCTCTTTATGTGTTGTTAATGATTCTGTGATTGGTGGGGAAGAGTGTAAAGCACGAAGGGTGACGTCGTGCATGATTCATTTATATTATGTTGTGAGGAAGAGTGTAAATCACGAAGGGTGATGTCGTGCATGAGTTATTTATATTGTGAGAAAGAGTGTAAAGCACGAAGGGTGATGCTGTGCATTCTTATTTATAATCTGGTGAGGATGAGAGTGTAAAGCACGAAGGGTGGTGTCGTGCATTCTTATTCATTATATGGTGAGGCTGAGAGTAAAAGCACGAAGGGTGATGTCGTGCATGAGTTATTTATATTGTGAGAAAGAGTGTAAAGCACGAAGGGTGATGTCGTGCAAGTTTTCTTTCTATTTTAATTGCTTAAATTATTGTTGATCACTGTCTATTTCTGTCTTATTGTTTTTCTCACTCCTGATGTTAAATTCCCCACAGTATGACCGCTTCCCATTAATTGTGGTTTTAACTCTTTATTTGTTGTTGTTTCTGCTAGCATGATTAGATATGTCCAGGTTTATTGTGGTGTCCTGTCCTAGACTCGTTAATACTTCATCGAGGTTAGGCTCGACACTTACCAGTACATGGGGTCAGTTTTACTGATATTGCACTCTGTAGTTCTTGTGAAGATCCAGGTTTAGGTCCGAGCTGAGTTCGAGCTAGAGTTGATACTATTCGCACGGAGACACGAGGTAGATCTGTCGACGTCCGCAGATTCCTGGAGTCTTCTCCTTATTATTCATTTGCTTTTTTATCTAGTTGAAAACAGTTACATAGATTTTCTTTGATCCAAATACTTGTAGTAAACTCTTAGTAGTTCGTGAATTGTGACTTTAAATCTGGGTAGTTAGAGATTGGTATTATTTCGGCAGTATAATATACTATTTCATTTATTACTTTTGGTATCGTATAATAGCTGGTAGTAACATTTCGTTCATGTTTTCATTGTGTTTAAATGTTGTATTACGCCAATGGCTGCTTGCCTAGCAATAATAGTGTTAGGCGCCATCACGGCCCATTAATGGGAATTCGGGTCTTGACAAAACATCTCTTTGATTCATCTTTATGTGTATTTCTATTGAGGAATATCAATGGTTTTTGTTGTTTAGGCGTTTGACAAAATTCTTCAATGTTATAATAAGTTAAAATAGCAACCTAATACTTCAAAAAGAATATAAACGATTCCTTTGTCCCTTCTCTTTTCTGCTTGTTCCAACTTTGGTTTTGGTTTCTGTTGGATTAATTTATCATGTAGGTTTTATTTTACTCCCCTCCGTTAGTTTGTCTCTCCTCTTTTGGTTATTAATAAGTCATTCACCTTTCGGTGATTTGTTAAAAAGTACAAAATAGAAAAAAATACTTATAAAAAATAATCCATACTTCAATCCAATTAAATAGAACAAGTGACAATTTGTTTTCTTTTTCTTTTGGGTTGAGGGATTATAAGGCAAATTCCTATATCATACAGTAGCTTTAATTCAATTAATATTCTTTTTATATCAATAATTCTGAATCTATTAAGCAGAAGAAAATATAAGTACCTTTGCACAGAAGACCAAGGAGGAGAAAGATGCAAAGAAAGTTGATGGTTTTAGGCATTGTACTATAACTATCGTTCTCTTTTTTAATTTATTGGATGACTTGATTGTGATGACAAGACTGCTAATTTATAGATAACTTTTCATGGAAGAGAGATTGATAAAATCTTATTAATTCCTGCACAATAAATACATATCCAGTAAAAAGAAGCTCACTCTTTTCCCCTCTTTCTTTTTGTATTTTTCCATTAGTATCTTAGTTGTTTGCGTAGAACAATTTAGCAACTTTAGGAGAAGACTATAAATTGATCGTCCATACTAACAAATATTTTGACCAAAGGTAAAGCTTCTCTCATCAAATGTTGCAGGAGAGTTTATTGGATGAGATAGCTACAAATAACGTTGAATCAAATACGTCAATAACTAGTTCCAAAGAGCAAACAGCCAGATGGGTTCACATTTGACTGATGTTGCATTGTTGGTGTATAAGCACTGTAGAATTTAGGGGTGTCTTCTGCAATTGTTTGTTAGCCTCGATAAACCATTGACACTAAATATGTTGTAGGAACTAAACTGTTGACATTAAATATATTGTAGGAACTCTAACTTCATCAATAAGGAGTGCTCGCTAATGTTATTAAATTAGGTATTTGGATCCATGAAGAATTAAACTGAAGTGAACTTCGTTTCATACGCATCTTTCTGTGATAGGACTATATGTAAGTCCTCGGTTAGATTAGAGAACATTGAAGAATAGCAATTGAAAGAGGAAGGCTACTTTCAAGAACTTTGGGCAAGATCAAGGTCAAGAGAATGCTATACTATATATTTCTCAACCTGATAAAAAAGAACCTCTTTCTTAGTTTTATTTATCATCCTCTCTTAATATTATGATGACCAGAAAGGTGGGATTAGCTATATTTATTCTTTTTAATGAATAAATCGACATTGGGTTCAGGAATTAGTTAGGTTTGTATTTAAGCAAGTTTCCTATAGAAAATCATATTGAATAGGGGTTGGACAATAAAATAATTTTTTCATATATCAGCTAAATCATGTTGTAAAACCCCTCTCTTCAAGATAAAGGATGAACACTTTGAGAATTTTAGTAAAAGGGGATTCAAGAACAGTGACGTACTGCTATATTCATTAACTCAATTCTTCGACTTTCTTAATCAGACCCCTATGGTTCAAATTTTAAAAGAAGGCCCATAGTATCTTAAAATCATAATTTTACCATCCAGCAATTACAATCAAATTCAACTGAGCCTTTTATACGAAGAATCACAATTCACAAAGTCAAAATAAAGATTGAGAAATGGTAAATTTAGAACCTAACATTTTTAAAATCGAATAAATTTATCGTGGCTATGTATTGCGTTTGCTTACTTTTATATCGTTAGTAGAATAAATAATAAATCGTTGTGTTTAAAGTCTACCAAAATACTTTTATGTTTGCTTTTTTTGGACTATTTGAAAAGCAGATATCTCGTTGTAATAAGTCTGTGAAGAAATGTCTTCTAACCAAAAGAACAAACGTACATGTACAGAAATACAAAATCTAAAAAGAAAATAAGGCGACGTGATACATATGGAAATATTCAGCTGATGAAAAAGAAGCAATGTTATTACAACGACGCACCAAAAAATGGAGCTAAAAAATGTATTGGTTCCATAAAATCAGTTGTTGTTTGTTCAGCTGAAAAATTTAAGTGTCCATGTGACACAATATTGTCAAAACAAACTGTTTTTACTATAAGAGAGTGTTCCGATAATGTCAAAGGTTGGATGTCGAATTGCTTCTTCTTTGCTTCTATTAGTTTGCCCGAATATTCACTTGCTGTGAAATTTGTTCCATATTTTGTGCAGTAGACACCAACCATGAAACTTCTATTTTATCAACTCCTTTTGATAAAGGAAAAGAAGTCGGTCACTCACTCTATGTGTTTAAAAGAGGTAAGGTTACAACATATATCTTTAACTTTGTTATTTCATTAGGTCATAGGCGTGCATCTAAATGAAAGAAATTGATACACCGGGATCAACATGTGGTACATCTGAGGGACAACAAAATAACTTTGTTGAAGTTGTTACCAATAAAGGTTAGTCTTAATCATTCGATTAACATTACTCATCATTTGATTTTTTGATCGGTTTGTCAAAACAAAGTGCATTTACTATAAAATAAGCTTCTTCTGTTAATATCAAAGGTTGGAATGATATATTGGGTTTTCTCTACTTCTGTTACATTACCTGAATACTAACTAATTGTTGAATGTATTTGATAATCAATGCAGTAGGTGGCAACTATGAAGCTAGTAGTTTATCAAGTTCATTTAATACAGAAAAAAGTATCTCCCATCCATTCTGTGTATTTGAAAGAGGTAAAACTACAACCTCCAGCTTTATCTTTGCTATCACATCACAACTTAGGCGTACATTTATAGTATCAGAATTTTTGTACCAGGATCAACATCTGAAACATGTTGTAACGATCCGACCGGTCATTTTATATTCTAGAATCCCGTACTCCTAAATGAGACTTCCCGTAGTTGTTTTTACTGATTTATAACCTGCGGGGATGGGTGGTTCGAGGTTTGGAGAAGTTTGGAGTGGTATAGGAACACTTAGTTCCTTAAGGTTGGACTTAAAGGTCAAAGTTTGACTTCGGTCAATATTGTTAGCAAACGACCTCGGAATCGAGATTTGAAAGCTCCAGTAGGTTCGCATGATGATGTCAGACTTTGGCGTATGTTCGGAACGGATTTTGGATGATCCGGGAGCGTTTCGGCACCAAATAGTGAAATATGATTCCTTAAGTTCAAAAATTGAGGTTTGGTATGTGTTTTGTGTTATCGAGGTCCGACGGAATTCCAAGACAGGGAATAGTTTCGTCATGTCATTTATGACTTGCTCGCAAAATTTGGTGTCATATTGAATAGTATAGGTATGTTCGGCGTGTTGATGAAGAATTCAAGAACTTAGAGTTCTTAAGTTGAATTCAATTGGTTTTGGGGTATGATTTTTAGATTTAGTGTTGTTTCGGACGTTCTGAAGGCTCGAGCGAGTATGTATTATGATTTAGGACTTGCTGGTATATTTGGACGGGGCCTCGGGTGGGCCCGGATTCCATTCGGACACCGTGCGAGTCAAATCAAGCTCTAAAAGAGTTGCTGGTGCACCAGATATGGTGCGACCGCACCTGCGAAGGATCAGCTACAGGTGCGGTCCCAGCCTCGCAGGTGCGGCCTTAGAAGGGCTGCCCATTTTCCGCAGGTGCGGACTCCCTTCCGCAAGTGCGACCCCTGGCCTTTTTCTCCTTTTACGCAAGTGCGAGCCTTGGCTCGCAGATGGGGTACTCGAGCTGCAAGTGCGAAAACCCTGAAGGGCGTGTAGTCGTATCAAATACGGGACTTAGGCATTTTTGGACCATTTTCTTTCATCTTGGACGACTTGGGGAGCTTACAAAGGAGAGATCGACCTAGCAATTGTAAGGTAAGTAATTCCTACTAGAAAGTGAGTTTAATACTTGAATTCTTGGGTAGATTGACACACAAAAATTAGTAGAAATCATGGGTTTAGAGTAAAACCTAGGGTTTTGGTAAAAGTGAGAAATTATCAAGAAATTTGTTATGGAATCATGCAAAAACTATATAATATTGATCCTTAGGCTATGGGTAACTATTTCCCGTGAACATTTCCGGATTCCGAACATGTGGGCCCGGGGGTACATTTTAGGATTTTGCAAATTAGGTTGAAATAATCATTTAAATAGGAGAATTGTGGACTTTTGAGCAAAGATTGATTTATTTATATAATGTTTGGCTAGTTTCGAGTTCTTGGGCGACCAATTCGGAGATTTAAGCGCATTCTTGACCCGGGAAGTAGGCTTGAAACGAGGCAAGTCTCCTTTCTAACCTTGTAAGAGGGAATTGTCCCCATAGGTGAAGTAATTAATTGTGTGTCATTATTTGTTGGGATTACGTACGTACGTGGTGACGAGAGTCCGTGCGTAGTGACTATTCTTGTTATGTCTGGGTAGTTAGGTTCACACAATGCCTTTTAAATTCCGTTAATTGAGCTATATGCCCTGTGTTTTCCTTTTATGCAAGCTTGTTTTCAAGAAATCCAAAACTTGATGTACTCAGACGAATCATTATTTTGGAAAAGGATTTAAAGAAAAAGTTGTGTTTATGTGTGACAGCTTCGCAACATTTATTCCGCGAGCAGAGTGATTCTTTCCACTACTCTTATGGGAGTGGGTCGTACGCCACGGCAGGTTAATAAATGCATCTATGGTTTGCGTCGTTCGATCCTTTGGGCAGTGCACATCTACTATTATGTTGACTCAGACCGTATTTTCCGATACATTATGCTCATGCTACCTGTTTGATATTATTCATGACCTTAAAAACTGTTAGATGTCTTGTAAGATAAATTCGTAATTTGTATATTGGAGTTTCGCCACGTAAATAGGCTTTGTAAGTATGCTTGATATTCAATGTTTTATTATCCACGTGTACTTGTTATTCTCTTTAAATTTCACATCTAAATATAATGTTTGGAACCTAGTAAGTGTCAAGTTGATCTCTCGTCACTACTTCTTCGAGATTAGACTAGATACTTACTGGGTACATATTGTTTATGTGCTCATGCTACGCTCTGTACTTAATTGTACAGGTTCTGAGGCAGGGTCATCTGGGTATCAGTCTGGAGCTCGTCCTTGATTGTACTTGGTCGAGGCTTTACGGTGAGCTGCTTCTCGTGACGACACTCGGAAGCACTTTGGAGCCTTTCTTTTGCTATTTTTGTCTATATCTTCTCAGACAGTAGGATAGTCTTTTATTTCTTTTGATGTCTATTCTACTAGATGCGTGTAGACTTGTGACACTAGTTCCTGGAACACACATTGGTAGATTATTCTTTTAGGATGTAATAATTAGATTATAACTTCTTTAGGTCATTTCATCTTAAAAGTTGCCTAAGTTAATCGTCATTACTGAATGTCTTTAATTTAAACCAAGTAAATGTTGGAAATGTTTCGGTAAATTAAATGAAACTCACTAGTGGATTAATGTTGGCTTGTCTTACAACGGGGTTGGGTGCCATCACGATCTGGGTTAGGATCTGGGTCGTGACAACATGGTATCAGAGCTCTAGGTTCACGTAGGTCTCACAAGTTACGGGCAAACCCAATAGAGTCTTGCGGATCGGTACGGAGACGTCTGTACTTATCTTCGGGAGGCTATAGGGTGTTAGGAAATCTCTCTTTATTCATCTTCTATCGTGCAGTTAATGGTATACTAAATCTCACTCCTCTATCCTCTCAAAAATGGTGAGGACGCGCGCAGGCGATGTTCCGGACCCAGGGGAGCCGCTACCCCGGTCGTCAAAGGCCGTGGCAGAGGTCGGGGGAGGGCACCTGTCTTAGGTAGGGGACGAGGACGTCCCAGAGCTGCCCCAGTTGCACCACTAGCGTATCCAGCAGAGGATCCCATCACTGAGGAGCAGGGTGAGGCGCCCGCAGCAGATCCTGCCCCGTTGGACTTCACGAAGGCACCGGGATTTCAGGAGGTCGTGGGTCGCATGATGCGGTTCATGGACACTATGACTCAGGGTGGTTTATTCCCAGCGGGCCCAACTACGTCTCAGGCGGGAGGGGGAGCACAGACCCCTACTGCCCAGACCGCAGGACATGCAGTAGCAGTCTATCAGACCTCGGGTACACTGACCGTGGGTGGGGTCCATCCAGTAGAAGCAGCAGCACCTGAGCCCAGACCAGCTACAGACGCTGATTCGCAGAAGCTACTAGACAGATGGACCAGACTGCACCCTCCTGTCTTCAAAGGCGAGCGTCATGAGGATGCTCAGTACTTTATTGATAGGTGCAGGGACAAACTCCACAACATGAGGATACTGGAGTCCCATGGAGTTGACTTCACTACTTTCCATCTAGAGGGCAAGGCCCGTAGATGGTGGCAGTCCTACATTCTTGGCAGACCGGCGGATTCTCCTCTCATCATTTGAGAGCAGTTCACTCAGCTATTCCTGGACAGGTATATTCCACCTTCTGAGAAGGAAGAGTTGCGGTACCAGTTCGAGCAGCTGGAGCAGGGTCAGATGTCAGTTCTTGACTACAAGGCTAGGTTTTCTGAGCTGTCTCGTCATGCACCTATGATACTTCCTACCGACGCAGAGAGAGTGCGGAGATTTGTAGCTGGGTTACACTTAGGTATAAGGGTCAACATGGCCCGAAAGGTGGAGATAGGGATTCCTTATCAACTTATGGTATATATTGCACGCAGGATTGAGGGTTATTGATTGAGGAGCAGAGATCAAGGGCAGCAGAATAAGAGAGCTCAATTTTCTGGGGATTTCAAAGGTGCTCCAGCTAGGGGCAGAGGTCAGTTTGGTAGGGGCCAGCCTAGTGGGCCCCCATATTCAGCACCCACACCACCTCCTCGAGGTGCTACGACGAGGCCTTATTTCAGCGCTATGTCGGAGAGTTCTTATCGCCCACCAGCTATTTAGGGTTCCTCCGGCGGGTATTCTGGTCATCAGGGGTCTCCCAGCCCTTATTTCAATGCTATGCCAGAGAGTTCGTACTGTCCTCCAGCTATTCAGAGTTCTTCTTCCGGGAAGCAGGCTATGGTGCCGAGAGGTTGTTATGAGTGTGGGGATTCAGGTCATATGAAGAGGTTTTGTCCCGGGCTTCGGGGCAAGGCAGTGCAGCAGAGTCACCAGCCTATGATTTCAGCACCGACAGTCCGGCCACCCAGAGGTGGAGGACAGGCTGGTAGGGGTCGTCCTATAGGTGGAGGACAGGCAGAGGGAGCCAAGTCAGCCCCTGTCCATTCAGGTGGAGGCCAGTCATCCGGCGCTCCAGCTGGATTTTATGCTTTCCCGGCTAGACCAGATGTCGTGATCACAGGTATTATTTCGGTATGCGGTAGAGATGCATCGGTATTATTTGATCCAGGATCCACTTATTCATATGTATCAGCCTTGTTTTCTCATTTCTTGGATATTCCTCGTGAGTCCTTAGGTACTCCTGTTTATGTGTCCACTCCTGTGGGCGATTCTGTGGTTGTGGACCGGATTTATCGGTCCTGTGTAGTTATATTCTGTGGGTTCGAGACCAGAGCGGACCTCCTGCTACTTGATATGACTGATTTTGAGGTCATCCTGGGCATGGATTGGCTATCCCCTTATCACGCTGTCCTAGATTTCCATGCCAAGATTGTTACTCTAGCCATGCCTGAGTTTCCGAGATTGGAGTGGAGAGGTTCCTTAGTTAGTGCATCTAGTCAGGTTGTTTCTTTCTTGAAGGCTCGACGTATGGTCGAGAAGGGTTGTTTGGCTTATCTTGCTTATGTGCGGGACACCACTGTCGAGTCTCCGACGATTGATTTAGTGCCGGTAGTTCAAGAGTTTGCTGATGTATTCCCTTCAGACCTTCCAGGCATGCCACCAGATCGTGACATTGATTTTTACAGTGACTTAGCTCCAGGCACCCAGCCTATCTATATTCCCCCATACCGTATGGCTCCGAAAGAATTGAAAGAACAGCTTGAGGAGTTTTTATCTAATGGATTTATCAGACCGAGTGTATCTCCTTGGGGTGATCCAGTTTTATTTGTGAAGAAGAAGGATGGGACTATGTGGATGTGTATTGACTACCGCCAGTTGAAAAAAGTCACCATCAAGAACAAGTATCCGTTTCCGCGTATCGATGATTTGTTTGACCAGTTACAGGGTGCTCGGGTGTTTTCTAATATTGACTTGAGGTCGGGGTACAATCATCTGAAGATTCGGGACTCGGATGTTCCGAAGACTGCCTTTCGTACGAGATATGGTCACTATGAGTTCTTGGTGATGTCCTTTGGCTTGACTAATGCCCCCGCGGCATTTATCGATTTGATGAACAGGGTGTTCAGGCCTTATATTGATTCTTTTGTCATTGTCTTCATTGTTGACATTCTGATTTACTCACGTAGCCTGGGGAGCACGAGCAACATTTGAGAGTTGTGCTCCAGACTTTGCGAGAATAAAAGTTGTACGCTAAGTTCTCCAAGTGTGAGTTTTGGTTAGATTTTGTGGCATTCTTGGGACATGTGGTATCCGGAGAGGGTATCAAGGTGGATCCTAAGAAGATTGAGGCAGTTCAGAGTTGGCCACGCCCTACTTCAGCGATAGAGATTAGGAGCTTCTTGGGACTGGCAGGTTATTATCGCCGGTTTGTGGAGGGTTTTTCATACATTGCAGCTCCTCTGACTAGATTGACCCAGAATAATGCCCCATTTCGATGGTCCGACGAGTGTGAGGCGAGCTTCCAGAAGCTCAAGACAGCATTGACCTCAGTACCAATTCTAGTGTTGCATTCCGGTTCTGGGATGTATACGGTTTATTGCGACACTTCACGCGTTGGCTTGGGATGTGTGTTGATGCAGGAGGGGCGAGTTATTGCATATGCTTCACGTCAGCTGAAGGTTCATGAGAAGAATTACCCTATGCACGATTTGGAGTTGGCGGCGATTGTTCATGCTCTTAAGATTTGGAGGCACTACTTGTATGGGGTGCCTTGTGAGGTTTATACAGACCACCGTAGTTTGCAGCACTTGTTCAAGTAGAGGGATCTTAATTTGAGGCAGCGCAGATGGCTTGAGTTGCTGAAGGATTATGACATCACCATTCTTTATCACTAAGGCAAGGCGAATATGGTTGCAGACGCCTTAAGCAGGAAGGCAGAGAGTATGGGTACCTTGGCTTTCATTTCAGTAGAGGAGAGACCTCTAGCTTTGGACATTCAGTCCTTGGCTAATCGGCTGGTCAGGTTGGACCTTTCATAGCCCAGCCGAGATCTTGCATGTGTTGTTGCCCAGTTTTCTTTATTGGGGAGATCAAGGCTCGGCAGTTTGATGATCCGCACTTGGCAGATCTCCGTGAGACAATGTTGCAGGGCGGTGCCAAGGAGGTTTCTATTGGCGAGGATGGAGTTCTGAGACTTCAGGGTTGCTTGTGTATCCCTAATGTTGATGGCCTGAGGGAGAGGATTCTAGATGAGGCTCATAGTTCACGGTATTCTATTCATCCTGGTGCTACGAAGATGTATCGTGACTTGAGGCAGCACTACTGGTGGAGGCAGATGAAGAAGGACATAGTGGAGTATGTGGCTAGATGTCTAAATTGCCAGCAGGTTAAGTATGAGCACTAGAGGCTAAGAGGCCTACTCTAGCAGATGCCTATACCTTAGTGTAAATGGGAGCGCATCACTATGGACTTCGTAGTTGGGTTGCCTCGGACCTTGCAGAAGGTTGATGCGGTTTGGGTTATTGTGGACAGGTTGACCAAGTCAGCACATTTCATTACAGTAGCTACTACTTATACTTCAGAGAGGTTGGCCCAGATCTACATTCGGGAGATAGTTCAATTGCACGGTGTACCTATGTCCATTATATCAGATCGAGGTCCTCAGTTCACCTCGCACTTCTGGAGAGCGGTGTAGAGCGAGTTAGGCACCCGAGTAGAGCTCAACACAGCATTCCACCCTCAGACTGACAGGCAGTCGGAGCGTACAGTTCAGATATTGGAGGACATGCTCAGAGCATGTGTGATTGACTTCGGAGGGCACTGGGACCAGTTCTTGCCTTTGGCCGAGTTTGCTTATAATAACAGTTATCAGTCCAACATTGATATGGCTCCATTTGAGGCCTTGTATGGTCGGCGATGTCGTTCTCCCATCGGGTGGTTTGATCCTGACAAGGCTAAGTTATATGGCACCGATCTGGTGAAGGATGCTTTGGAGAAGGTAAAGTTTATTCAGGAGAGGCTTCGCGCAGCACAGTCTAGACAGAAGAGTTATGCGGACCAGAAGGCGCGTGATGTATCATTTATGGAGGGCGAGAAGGTTCTGTTGAAAGTCTCGTCGATGAAGGGTATTATGAGGTTTGGAAAGAAGGGCAAGTTGAGCCCAAGGTTTATAGGCCCATTTGAGGTGTTGAGGCGAGTTGGGGAGGTTGCTTATGAGCTTGCTTTACCTCCCAGTTTATCAGGAGTTCATCCGGTCTTTCATGTGTCCATGCTCCGGAGATACCCCGCTAACTTCTCTCACGTGGTAGATTTCAGCACCATTCAACTAGATGAGAGGTTGGGTTACGAGGAGGAGCCAGTTGCTATTATGACAGGCAGGATCGCCAGTTGAGGTCCAAGAGGGTTTCCGCCGTGAATGTCCAGTGGAGGGGCCAACCAGTTGAGGAGGATACTTGGGAGTCCGAGGAGGACATGCGGATCAAATACCCACACTTATCCAGCACTCCAGGTATGATTCTAGACCCGTTCGAGGACGAACGTTTGTTTAAGAGGTGGAGAATGTAACAATCTGACCGGTTGTTTTGCGTTCTAGAACCTCGTGCCCCTAAATGAGACTTCCCGTAGTTGCTTTTACTGATTTATAACTTTCAGGGATGGGTGGTTCGAGGTTTGGAGGATTTTGGAATGGTATAGGAACACTTAGTTCCTTAAGGTTAGCCTTAAAGGCCAAAGTTTGACTTCGGTCAATATTGTTAGCAAACGACCTCAGAATCGAGATTTGAAAGCTCCAGTAGGTTCGTATGATTATTTCGGACTTGGGCGTATGTTCGAAACGGGTTTTGGATGACCCGGGAGCGTTTCGGCGCCAAATAGTGAAATATGATTCCTTAAGTTCAAAAATTGAGGTTTGGAACGTGTTTTTGTGTTATCAAGGTCCGAACGAAATTTTGAGACCAGGAATAGTTATGTCATATCATTTATGACCTGCTCGCAAAATTTGGTGTAATTCCGAGTAGTAATAGGTATGTTCGGCGTGTTGAAGGAGAATTCAAGAACTTACAGTACTTAAGTAGAATTCAATTTGTTTTGGGGTATGATTTTTAGATTTAGTGTTGTTACGGACGTTCTGAAGGCTCGAGCGAGTCCGTATTATTATTTTGGACTTGTTGGTATATTTGGACGGGGCCTGGGGTGGGCCCGGATGCCATTCAGACACCGCGCGAAGCAAATCAAGCTCTAAAAGAGCTTTTGGTGCACCAGATCTGGTGTGACTGCACCTGCGAAGGATCAGCCACAGGTGCGAGACCGCAAGTGCGGTCCCAGCCTAGCAGGTGCGGCCTTAGAAGGGCTGCCCATTTTCCGCAGGTGCAGGCCATTTCCCGCAGAAGTGGAGCCGCAGGTGCGGCCTCCCTTCCGGAGGTGCGACCCCTGGCCTTCTTCTCCTTCTCCGCAGGTGCGAGCCTTGGCTAGGAGATGCGAGACCGCAGGTGCGGTGCTCGAGCCGCAGGTACGAAAACTCTGAAGGTAGTGTAGTCGTCTTAAATACGGGACTTAGGCATTTTGGACCATTTTCTTTCATCTTGGACGACTTGGGGAGCTTACAAAGGAGAGATTCGACCTAGCAATTGTAAGGTAAGTAATTCCTACTAGAAAGTGAGTTTAATACTTGAATTCTTGGGTAAATTGACACACAAAAATTAGTAGAAATCATGGGTTTAGAGTAAAACCTAGAGTTTTGATAAAAGTGAGAAATTATCAAAAAATTTGTTATGGAATCATGCAAAAACTATATAATATTGATCATTAGGCTATGGGTAACTATTTTCCTTGAAAATTTCCGGAATCCGAACATGTGGGCCCGGGGGTACATTTTAGGATTTTGCAAATTAGGTTGAAATAATCATTTAAATAGGAGAATTGTGAACTTTTGAGCATAGATTGATTTATTTATATAATGTTTGGCTAGTTTCGAGTTCTTGGGCGACCAATTCGGAGATTTGAGCGCATTCTTGACCCGGAAAGTAGGCTTGAAATGAGGTAAGTCTCCTTTCTAACCTTGTAAGAGGGAATTGTCCCCATAGGTGAAGTAATTAATTGTGTGTCATTATTTGTGGGGACTACGTACGTACGTGGTGACGAGAGTCCGTGCGTAGTGACTACTCTTGTTACGTCCGGGTAGTTAGGTTCACATCATGCCTTGTAAATTCCGTTAATTGACCTATATGCCCTATGTTTTCCTTGTATGCAAGCTTGTTTTCAAGAAATCCTAGAACTTGATGTACTCAGACGAATCATTATTTTGGAAAAGGATTTAAAGAAAAATGTTGTGTTTATGTGTGACCGCTTCGCAATATATATTCCGCGAGCGGAGTGATTCTTTCCACTACTCTCATGGGATAGGGTCGTACGCCACATGCATCGTTCGATCCTTCCGCAGTGCACATTTACTATTATGTTGACTCAGGCCGTATTTTTCGTTACATTATGCTCATGCTACCTGTTTTATATTATTCGTGACCTTAAAAACTATTAGACGTCTTGGAAGATAAATTCGTAATTTGTATATTGGAGTTTCGCCACGTAAATAGGCTTTGTAAGTATGCTTGATATTCAATGTTTTATTATCCACGTGTACTTGTTATTCTCTTTAAATTTCACATCTAAATATAATGTTTGGAACCTAGTAAGTGTCAAGTTGATCTCTCGTCACTACTTCTTCGAGATTAGACTAGATACTTACTGGGTACATATTGTTTATGTGCTCATGCTACGCTCTGTACTTAATTGTACAGGTTCTGAGGCAGGGTCATCTGGGTATCAGTCTGGAGCTCGTCCTTGATTGTACTTGGTCGAGGCTTTACGGTGAGCTGCTTCTCGTGACGACACTCAGCAGCACTTTGGAGCCTTTCTTTTGCTATTTCTGTCTATATCTTCTCAGACACTAGGATAGTCTTTTATTTCTTTTGATGTTTATTCTACTAAATGTCTGTAGATTTGTGACACTAGTTCCTGGCACACACATTGGTAGCCTATTCTTTTGGGATGTAATAATTAAATTATAACTTCTTTAGGTCATTTCAGCTTAAAATTTGCCTAAGTTAATCTTCATTACCGAATGTCTTAAATTTAAACCAAGTAAATATTGGAAATATTTCGGTAAAATAAATAAAACTCACTAGTGCATTAATGTTGGCTTGCCTGACAACGGTGTTGGGCGCCATCGCGACTTGGGTTAGGATCTGGGTCGTGACACATGTAAAAGTCAACAAGATGTCTCCCCTGAAGTTTTTTCAAACAAAGGTTAGCATTACTTTTGTGTTAAAATAACATTATGCAGTAGTAGGATTTATCTCAGCTTTTATTTTTACCAATTCTCATAATATGAATATTGACTTACTGTGAAATATGTTTCATATTTTATGTAATAGGTACCAACTATGAAATTCCTACTTTATCAGTTGTTTCTAATAAAGGAAAAGACAACGGCCACTCATTCTGTGTGTTAGAAAGAGGTAAGGCAACCTCTACATTTAACTTTGTTACTTCATCATTCTATAGGCATACATCTAAATTTAAAAAAACTGATACGCCAGGATCAATGTCCGGTACATCTAAGGGACAACAAAATGCCTCCACTGAAGTTGTTACCAATAAAGGTTAGTCTTAATTTTACGTTCAGCTAACATTACCCATTATTTGAATTTTTGTTTACTCTTTATTTTTAACAGTATTTATAACATACATGTTATAGATTGAACAAAATAGTCTATACGAAAAATAATGAAAATATCTTAGATTATGCACGCTTAAAAGTCGTTCCAAACTATAAATTTTGCAAGGCAAAAAGGTTACAGTATGAACCACCTGGATTTTGTTGTGGTAGTGGGTCAGTAAAGTTAGTTTCACATCAGCTACCTAATGAATTATCAGATTTGTACACAAGCAACAGTGAAGAATCTAAGCGCTTTCGAACGTACATTAGAACATACAATAATATGTTCGCGTTTACCTCGCTTGGTGTAACCAATGATAAAGATTTAGCAAGGAGATATTGTGGTCTATATACATTTCGGGTTCAAGGACAAATGCATCATTTTGTACCTAATTTACTTCCTTCTGATAAAAAAGTTAAGAATCTGCAGTTATACTTCTATGATAATGAAAATGAACTTGCTAACAGAATGGCATGTTCAATGAATATCAACGAATCAATTGTCAAGAGACTTATGAATGTTCTCTCAGTTAATCCATACTCCATCTTTATGAAATCCCTAGAAAACGTTCCGAAAGTATGTGATTCTTATATCGCACTTAAATATGATCCATGTCTAGATCAACGTGTATATAATTTACCAACTGCAACAGAGGTAGCTGGAATATGGGTTCAAGATAATTCGTTTGATATTGTTTTTACGCCATATTCGAATACATACTCATAGTAATAAGACGCAATGCGTGAATTACTATTACCATTGTTATGATCCTTCGCAATACCCATTATTATTACCTTATGGTCAAAATGGTTGGCATTGTGGTATTAAACAAATTACACGGACAAATCAACGTTATTGTAAACATGAAGAATTACCAAGTGTAAAGAACATGTAATCCATTGATGGATTTCTTGACATGGAAGATCAGGTCTTGAAAAAGGAAAAACGAAAAAGAGAAACAGTTTCTTGCCGTGAGTATTATTGTTACAAATTGCAGAGAAGAGAGAATGACAAGAATGACGTATTACATTGCGGAAGATTATTTCAACAATTCATAGTAGATGTGTTCATAAAGTTAGAAACACAATTAGATTTTTATATTTTTTTATTCAAGATTTATTTCGGATAGATATGCTTCAAGGAATTATTGATTTTCTAAGACTTGGTGAAACTAAAGCTTCCAAAATTAGAAGAAAAAAACATTCCTTTATGTTACTTTCAGAGGAGAGCCGAGAGATATGTGTCGGCGGTATATGGATGCTATCGCATTAGTCCAACATTTTGAAAAACCTAATCTTTTATAACTATGACATGTAGTCCATCTTGGTCAGAAATAAAGCAGCACTTGTTATCAACTGACGAAACTCAAAATAAACCTTATTTAGTATTGCGAGTATTCAGGGAAAACGTAGAGGAATTGAAAGCAAATATTTTGAAAAGAAAAATCTTTGGGAAAGTTGTTGCTTTTATGTATACTATAGAATTTCAAAAAAGTGATTTTTCACATGCTTATTTTCTGATCATACTTGGTGATGAATATAAATTATTAATACCTGAATCTAATGATAAGTTTGTCCGTGATGAATTACGCAATGCTGATATCGAAAAGCATATTTATTCGTGTGTGCTTCAACATATGATGCGTGGACCATGTGGTGACTTAAATCCCACAAATTCATGTATGGGAGATCTGCAAATTCAACTATCCGAAAGATTTTGCTGAGCAAACATCTAAAGGAAAAAATTCATATCCAACTTATAAGAGACGAAATACAGGAAAACTTGTACATATAAGAGAACAATATTTAGACAACTCATGGGTTGTCCCGTACAACACTTATTTGCTTTGTAAGTTTGATTGCCATATTAACGTTGAGATTTGTTCGGATATTAAAGTTGTGAAATATATTTATTAATACAATTGTAAAGGACATGATAAAATTGCTTTTTTTGTACATGAAAACGAAGAAATAGATGAAATCAAAGAATATCGATCTGCTAGATGGGTAACGCCTCCAGAAGTGGCATGGCGTTTGTTTGGTTTTCCTATTAGTGAAATGACTCCGAGTGTCTATCATCTTCAGTTACATTTAGAAGGAAAACAATTTGTTTCTTTTAAAAGTACTGAAGGTGTGAATAGAATATTAAATAATCCGATGATTAAAAAAACAATCTTAACTGATTTTTTTACTATGAATAGCAGCGATTTATAAGGAATTTTCAGAATATTTTGTATGGTCTCCATGATATAAATGTGGACACGCCGGCAAAAACGTAATGTGATCGGACATGTTGTTACATGTAATCCTACCGAAGGGGAAAGATATTATCTTAGGTTATTTATGAATGTAAGAGCATCAAAATCACTTCGCACTGTTAATGGTGTACCTTGTAGTACATTTAGAGAATCGACAGAAAAAAAGAGGATTACTATACTATAACAACAGTCTAATTGAATGTATGTTCGAGGATGTAAGCTATTAGATGCCATATAGTTGGAGACGTTTATTCGGCACATTGTTAGTATATTGCAGTCCTACTAATCCAAAAGAATTATGAGAAATATTTGAGGATTAAATGTCCGAAGACTTTAAGCGTTCCTCGAATATCACGGCACAAAGTGTTTGACATAACGTCTTAAGCCATATCAACAATATCTTACATTCTGTGGGCCATGACCTAAATGAGTACAAGCTTGTTCTAGAAAATATTAGACTTTTTTTTATTTCAAAAGATGCAAAAGATGTTCATTTTGAGAGAAGCATAGTTGTTAGAGAAGAAGACTTGTCGTTACCAATGAGATTGAATGCTGAACAATTGCAGTCATATAAAATAATAATTGATAGAATATCTTCTAAGCAATCAGGAGATTTTTTTTCATTGATGGTCCCGGCGGAACAGGTAAAACTTTCTTATATCGTGCATTATTAGCAATTATCAAGTCTCAGGGATTCATAGCTTTAGCAACTGCAACTTCTGGTGTAGAAGCTTCCGTCCTTCCAGGGGGACTCACTGTTCACTCGCGTTTCAAAATGCCAATAGACATAGATGTTTACTTTTGCTGCAATATTACTAAACAAAGCTCACTTGCAACCTTGATTCGAGATGCAAAACTAATTGTATGGGATGAAGCGTCAATGGCAAAAAAAAACATAGTTGAAGCTCTTGATGCACTTCTCAAAGATGTTATGGATGTGAATACATTATTCGAAGGTAAAGTTGTTGTATTTGGAGGTGACTTTATACGGACTCTTCTAGTTGTTCGAAATGGCAAAAAAGAAGATTTTATTCATAAAAGCTTATTATATTTTAATATTTGGAATGAACTTGAGAAATTGTATCTGTTTAAAAATATGCGTGCAAGAACAAATCCATCTTTTGTGAATATTTACTAAGGATAGAAAATGGGAAAGAAGCAACTAACTCTGAAAACAAAATTGAGATTCATGATTCTTTAGTTACTCATTTTACTACAGAAGAAGAATCTTTAGATGTATTATTTAATATAACATATCCCGATTTACATGCGTCTTCCCCTGATTCATCTCTGTTTAATTCTCATGTTATTTTAACAACGAGGAATGATTTCATGAATGAAGTAAATAATATGTTAATCACAAGGGCTACAACATTTGTTGCAATTGATGAAATACTTGAATCGAATGATCAAAGCCAATTTGAAGATTTCTTACATAGTTTAGATCCTCCTGGTCTACCTCCTTATAAGTTAACTTTAAAGGGAAATTATCCAGTTATATTGTTACGAAATTTGAATCCTTGTGAAGGTTTATGCAACGGTACTCGATTAACATGTTGTGATTTTAAAATACATGTTATAAGTGCTAAAATTAAAAGTGGTGACTTCAAAAATACACATGTGTTTATACCAAGAATACCATTGTCAGCATCACAAGATGAGAATACCTGTTCAGTTTAAGAGAACACAATTCCCTCTAAGATTATGCTTTGCTATGATGATAAATAAAGCTCAAGGTCAAACATTAGATTTTGTTGGAATCTATTTACGCGAACCTGTTTTTTCACATGGCCAACTTTATATTTCTTTATCAAGAGCCAAAAGTTCAAAATGTGTCACAATACTCATTCGTCCACCTATAACAGGTGGTAATGATCATTCAACACATAATATAGTACATGATGAAATTATTCAAAGAGCCTTCTCATCAATAACCTATTGATGACTTTGATTTTGTTAATTTCGTGGAACTTTTCTCTTGGATTCTTTGCTGCTAGAAAATAATGGATTCAATGAAGGACACCCTGTCTTTGCAATTGAATAAAAAGCCAAATTTTTAACTCCGTCTACTACAACACAGTTGGTCCCAAGCCCGGACAAAGGAGGAGGGTTTTCCAGTTTATTACAAGTTAGATCCTTCGCTATTGTACTTTCGTCTGTAGGTATGTCAAAGAGATCTTATCAAGTGAAGTTCGAGTTCAGCTTGTAGCTTCAAGCAAGTTAAGGCTTACTTTTCTAAAAAGAAATTTCAATGCTAAAAAAAAGTTTTGGGGTAGTTTAGCATTCAGTTTTATTCAATATATTCTTAAATGAGAGTGTGATAATACTACATGTAATATTTTGTCGCCAGCATTATCAGCATGATCAAATTCGGTTTTACTCAGTATTGTATAACTGGTTAGTCAGTTTCTTCTTAGGCATATGTTTAACTACACATTAAAGTAACAAATTCATGCCTAGACCAAATAGGCTCCACAATCTGTAAGTGTTTTCACCAAAAACAATTCCTAAAATTATCTCAACAGCTAATTTATTTCACTGTTGCTATAGTTTATTTGATTCTTTACTACAGTCTGGATGTTATGTAGTTTTTGGTTATCATCACATTTTGATCATTACCAAGCTTTCCTATGTGTTGGATTCACTTGCATTTAATGCTAGGTGAATGTGTTGTAAACTGCAAGAAACCTGTCTCTGAGTGTTACATGGCTGGCCATAGTTTTCTTCCATTCTATAATTGGAACAATACAGGTTTCTTAACTAATGTAATAACTGTATAGTTGCTTGCTTAATAACAGTTCTGAAGATAGTTTATTCTGAATACTTTTTTCTTCTCTCTTCCCAAAAGTAAAAAATACCGCAAAATTTATATCAAGTCAAATTTTGTCACTACTAGAGCTCTTGTAATGGCATTCTACCATTTATTTCAACACTATATCTGGGAGGATCAATTTTTTTACCTTCTCAGATAATGTGCTGCTTTGGTCTTTGAGGGAATATGTCACGACCCAAAATCCATCAAGGTCGTGATGGCGTCGGAAATCACTGTCAGGCAAGTCAGCACTCAATAGTTAATTAAATTCCTATTTTAGTATTTTGAAATCGTTACCTTTCATTTCATTATTTAAAAATCAATAAAATTTACAAAGTAAATAACGATGTTTCAACAATTCAATTAACAAATACATCCTAAAAGTCATCCCAGAACTCGGTGTCACAAGTGCATGAGCAATTTCTAAGAAAAAACAAATAAAATACAATAATCGTCCGGAATACAAATGGGACAGTAAAGAAAGTACAACTCAATACTCTGAAGGAGACTCTGCTGGCTGCGGGTCGTCTCGAGAGGTGCAGCTCGCCTAAGTCCCCATATTAACCATGCCACGGCACCAAGCGGGGCCACTAGATATACATGTACCTATGCAACAAAATGCACAGCAAGTGTAGTATGAGTACAAAAATAACGTGTACCCAGTAAGTATCCCGCCTAACCTCGAAGAGGTAGTGACGAGAGGTCGACTTTGACACTTACTAGAGGTCAAATTAATACAATCAAGTGTGATGTCAAACATGGATGTTATTATCAAATAACAAATAACAACAGGAGAGGACGACTTCTTCCATAAATTATAAATCCTAGTTTCTGTCATCTCAGTTAACAACTTATATCTTAAGGCAATTAAACAGTTCAAATCAAAGATGGTATCCAACAAATATCATGCGGAGGAAATGCCGAGGGTCGAACGACCCGAACCAACAATAATAAAATGTGCACTGCCGAAGGATCAAACGGCGCGAACCATAGATGCATCTATTACCCCGTTCGCGAATCATACATGCGACGCGGTCGAGTATAAATAATAGAGTTACCCCGCTCGAAACTAGTCCATAATCATGCAAGCCCATAAATATATACTCAATTACTCATAACAATTCAATTTATAACAATTTCTAACCCCAATTGGAAAGTCGATAAAAATCACCTCGGGCCCACGTGCTCGGATTCCGAAATTTTCGAAGATAAAGGCTACCCAAAACCTCACGAATTCAAATATATAATTCTCTGTCAATTTCATGCCCAAATTCATGGTAACAATCCCAAAATACAAATTCTAGGTTTTTCCACCAAAACCCCAAATTTTCTACTAATTTTCATGTCAAAATCTATACATAATCAATGTATTTTACTCACAATAAGTGGGGATAGCTTACCTTGCCATTGATGATGAAACCTCCTCTTAAAACCTTCCAAGAATCGCCCAAGCCATGAGAAAAATGAAAAGAAATGGCCAAATCCCGTCTTTAAATCAACTCACTGCCCAGCATTGCCCTTCATCGCGAACGCGGCAATGCCCTCGCGTTCGCGAAGCATGATCTGCCTCATCCCAAACTCCTCCTTCATGTTTGCGGCCCAATGCTCGTGTTCGCGAAGGTCAGCTTCCCATACCCCTCGCATTCGCGTTCGCGTAGGCCATCGACCTCAGGCCCAGCTCCCCTCCTTCCTTCTACTCGTTCGCGACTCTCCACCCGCGTTCGCGTAGGCTCCTCAAGCCAAATCCTCCGCGTTTGCGTCCTCCCCCACCGCATTCGCGAATGCCAAACTCAGCAGCCTCCAACTTTCCTCTTCGCGAATGCGGAACTCCCTTCGCGTTCGCGGAAAAGGGAACCAGATACAGCAAACCAGCAGCAGCTTTTTATCCAAATTTGATCTGAAACACACTCGAGGCCCCGGGACCCCGTCTAATCACACAACTCAGTCTCATAACATCACACGGGCTTGATCGAGGCCTCAATTCACATCAAATAACATTGAAACAATGGATCGCAGCTCGATTCAATCCTTATTAACTTTGAAATTTCAAACTTCTACATTCGATGCCGAAACCTACCAAATCACGTCCGATTGACCTCAAATTTTGCACACAAGTCATATTCGACATTACGGACCTACTCCAACTTCCGGAATCGGAACCCGACCCCGATATCAAAGTTTCCACTTCCGGTTCAACTCCTCAAAAACCTTCAAATTTCTAACTTTAGCCTAATGACTCCAAAATGACCTACGAACCTCTGAATTCACTTCCGGTCGCGCTCCCAATACCAGAATCACCATACGAAGCTATTCCCAGACTCGGAATCCCAAACGGACATCGATAACACTGAAATGCACTTCAACCCAGACTTATGAAATTCTTCTAAAATGCTAACTTCCGCAATATGTGTTGAAACACTCACAGGTCATCCAAAACTCAATCCGAACATACACCCAAGTCCGAAATCATCATACAAACCTATTGGAATCTTCAAATCCTGATTCTGAGGTCGTTTACTCAAAAATCTCATCTTAGTCAATTCTTCCAACTTAAGGATTCCGAAATGAGAATTTTCTTTCCAATTCGACTCCGAACTTTCCCAAAATTCGATTCCGACCACACCTACAAGTCATAATTCCTTAAATGACACTGCTCGTGGCCTCGAACCGCCAAACCACGCGTTAGATCTCAAAACGATCGGTCGGGTGGTTATAGAATATGAATTGCATATCAAGTGAAGTTGCTCACATATACATTTCTGGTAATACTATCCAGGAAGCTACTATTGACATACCAATGTCTTGGGGTGTTGTACGGAGATTTGAGCACTTCACCAATTTATGTCTATGGGACTATATTTGACAGGAAGTTGCAAGATTATCAGACTCCGGAAGCAATATTTGGTGCAGTTTCATTGATATTCTAAACAATAACACTCATTCCTTTGCTCAAATATGTATTCGTCGTATTGAGTCCAGATGATAATGTAAAATGTATGTTAAAAATTTAACTTTAAGTCAACGCTTACGAAAGACCTCGTACAACTGATAGTTTGTAACATATACACTTACATACATCCAGGTGATCATTTGCTCTTTACTCTTTACGGATATGGCTATTCTGGGCAGTTGACATCATGTTTACAGTTGAAGAGATTCCTTGGGTAGCAGAAAAAGTCACGTACGGTACTGCTTATTATCGTATTACTTACAAAAAGGATTGAACTATCAGAATGGTTTATTGATCTTCCTGGGACTGATATTCTTCGATGTTTCAATTTTGCTATTGCTCCGAAAACATATTTGTTGAAAATGCTAATACGAGTAGGTGAAACTACAATCGTATTCTTGACCTTCATGTTCCAACTATCAGATAACAAGGCCTTAGTATGTGAGCATGTTAGATGTGCTCAGGCTCCACACTTCATTAATTCTCATACCATTTCACATTTCATTAATTCTCATACCATTTCATGAAAATTTCCTGTATTCATAAAGAAACGGTTGGGCCCGGACAAAGCCCAGGCTAATCTTACTAGTATATAAAAGAGATGCTAATTGATGGTTCCGTCTTGAAGATGCATTATTATTACAGTTAATAACTTTAATATAAAAAGGTGCATGCAAAGAGGCTAATTCTCACGCATAATTCATCTGTTGCACTTCATATACTAAGCAGCAATACCTCATTTCGAAAGTTCACAAAAGATAGAAGAAAAGCTAGCAATGAGGAAAGCACAGAGGCCACGAGGGAGGTGGGATGCAAGGCTTCAACAACGTCAATAGGTTGGAAAAAGACCACACTCAATAAACAGGCATTCTCTGGCATAATTAACACAGATGCACTTTCTATACACAGAGGTAATGCCTCTTTCGAACGTTTAACCACAAAGCTAAAAACAAAAGACAAAGCTAGCAAAGTCAAAGAGGAAAGAAAAGAGGCCACAAAGGACACCGGTGACAAGCAACTCTACATCAAGTGCATGAAAGAAAACCACACAATAAAATTATGGTGCTACCTAGACATCTCTTCTGGGAGGGTGGAGCCATTTATCAACGCCCCGTGCTTTCCCAGGGTTGGAATACTGTTAGAGCGTTTCTTTATTCTAATGTTGCCGGAAGTTGCAACTCTCTTCTCATTCTTCTCTTTGAGAAAAGATGCGTAGCTCCCGAGAGGTGGCTCCAAAATTATAGCACTCTTACTTCTGAAGGACTGATCGATGCTCTTCCTATATGTCTCAATACCTTCAGTTAGCTGCTCCCTTGAAACAGGTACGACCTTATTACTCAACTCCAACTTATTGTTTAGCTCTTCATTAACATCGGTTGTATAACCATCTTCTTGAATATCTTGCATGGCAAGATCATCATACTCCTCATCTGATTTGGTAGATTCCTCATCCACTGAGCCTTCCTGTGTTCATAGCAACAAAGAGGTTGATTATTAAACAAGAAACAAAGAGAATTATATCCCCAGATGCTACCTGAAAATTGATTTAAAAATTGGGTGCTGATATCATTATTTAGAAATGAAACTGAAAGGCATGATGGTTCAGCAAAAAAGAGGACTTGAACATAGTCGCATATTCACTAAGCAAACCAAAATGTGTGATCTTATTAATTGGTTCAGACCTCCTCCCATCTAGAAATAACATGCGACCAACTACATCTAGCAGCTTCGTAATGACATTAAATATACAAGTCATTCCTACATACCTCATCGCCAACTTGTTTGGACCCATCATCACTAAGATCCTCATCACTGTCTCTTTCAAGTGGTTCGTCCACCTCTTCATCACTACCATGCACTGATTGTTCCTCTTTGAGCTGTAATTAGGGTGAAAAACGCGAATACATCAAAGAACTACTGGAACTAAATGGACAATACAAAACAACGAAATATATACAAACTCCAAATTCCATCAACCAACGGCCAAGACAGACTACACTAGTTTATGAGAGCTCGTCATGATTTCCAAGCATACCTCCTTCGCATGTCCTTCAGAAAACCTTGGTGAGCTGCAGCAAGACGAATAGTACCTGCTGCCATTGTCTGTCAGCTCACCTCTTGATTCATCAACACTACTGGCATGACTCGTACCACCAACATCACTGGGCCAAGCACTGATCCCGAAATGGCCAAATTGCAGATTAATAGGTTCAGCCTTGCCAATCTGCAGTGGTCCATACATAGGGGTCCCTATTCCATTCGCAATGAAATGGTCCATATTAGGCTTCCCATCACCGCCCAATGTGTAAACTGGCCAAGCTTTTGCTACTGATCCATCATTATTCAGAAGAGCCATCAAGTGCCTAGAAGAACCTTGTCTTTGAATCAGTTGAAACATTCCCTTAGAGCTCACACAATTGGCAGCACACTGGTTCCTGTATTCCTCATCAATGAGGGCAACTGTATTTGTGATTGGATCATACAATTGCTCTCCTGCCTCACGCCTCCTTAAGCAGCCGAAGACAGTGGCATGAATGGCTGCTACACTCTTATCAACATTGGTGTTGTTAATCTTTGGCACCAAATGTTTGTCAGCTCGGTTACAGAGATATTCTTGTATTGTCCGGATGTTCCGAATATATTTTACATACTTGTTTTTAGCAGGATCAAGTGTCATGTACTTTGCACGTACTGCAAACCTCTCTAAATGTTTCTCCTCATTTGCAATGTAAACCATAAAAGGTATGACTGAGGGGTGCTTCTTCATTAGTCCCATCTGCAGGTAAAAGAGAACATTAGAACCAAGTTAATCACCAGTGGAAAGACTCCTCCAGATAAAAAGCGATACACACAACAACAACCACCCCAGTGTAGTCCCACAAGTGGGGTCTAGAGAGGGTAGAGTGTAAGCAGACCTTACCCCCTTACCCCTGCCTTTAAGAAAGCAGAGAGGTTCTTACCCCCTTACCCCTGCCTTTAAGAATGCAGAGAGGTTGTTTCCGGTAGACCCTTGGCTCACAATCTTTAAAATTAATTCTTACCACAAAATTAAGGCTTAAATGAACACCCTCCACAACGACTGATTCTTTCCGCTCTTCCCAGGCAGTGATTAGCCTATCAAGACTATCAATTACCATCTCACTCTGTGCCTTAAATCCTTCAACTGCCATTTCTCTGGCACTAATCAAATCAACAGCACTTGAAATCCCAACAGGCGGAGATTTTCCATTAATCAGACCATTTACACCTTCTTTTTTTATTGGAGGGGTTGAAATGCCAGCTAACTTCTTTGCCCTTTTTTTCACTTTTGCTTCAGAAACAGCTACTTGATCCAAATATTCCCCAGCGTGGTAGGTAGAGGCCCAAAGCAAAGGGTTTTGCTTTTCATCCACAAAACTCCTCATCATATGTCGAATGGAGTCGGTGGACACAACAGTTGTTATACCCAACCTGCTTCCCTGTAAAGACAATTCGAGAAGGAAATCATACACACCTCATGTCCCAATATATATGACAATCTTCCATTTCAGGAGATATTATAATGTTTTAACATCATTCCACCAAAGATATGCATTTATTTTATCAAGCTTTCACAAATTTCAAGAATTCAAATTCATTTAACTAAATCAAATTTGATCCTTTGATGTGATATTTTCCTTATCAAACTAAAAAGTCCGCTATTACTTAGATAGTTTCTTCCATTACAGCTCGTATAATACACAAGTCAGATCGATATCAATGTACCAATTCAAATCGAGTCACATAAATGGGACCGAGGGAGTAAATGACATGCCAAAATTAGGAGGTTAGTACATCAGCTAAGGCTATGAGAGAATCTATACCAGCAAAGCAGACAAGGTAGATTTGCCACAGCCACTAGTCCCACACAATAGCACGGTTACAGATTCTTTTCTTTCTCGGATCCTGAAACATACCAACGAACTTGTGAAGAAAATACAGAACAAGGTACACTGAAGAAAAATATCAGCACATGTGCACATCATCAGCTTCCTATATCAATCAATGACAAACGGATAGGGCCATTATTCCCCCTAATTTAACAAGTGACACTAAAATACCACAAATACAAGAAACAGCAAAAAAAGACAAATGACATTGGCGCCAGAGAAACACGTGTCAGTTTAAAATACTAAGGAATAAAGTTGATTAACACAATCCACGAGTATGCTGATTGAATTATGATTAAAAAGTGATTCAAGAAACCTCCAAAGGCCAACGATTACTCCCACAATTTGTAAATGAAGGATGTATTTCTACCATGGATCTTAATGCATTTCTTAGCAAATCATAGACGGTAAAAACCTGCATTTCGGTGACATTTTTACTAATTCAGACATCAATTCATTTTGAGGAGATGAGAAAATTACTAGCAAAGTCTATCAGTGACCTCTGATGAGAATGGCAGACTCAATCTCATACTTGTTAAATTAACCAATAAGTACATCATGGTGCCCGCTAACAGAAAAACAGAAAAATCATATCGGTCACCCATGCAAATATATAGACCACCAAAAAGGAAACTTCTACTTTGCTTATCTTACACCTTAGAGATTTCTGCAAATATTCTTTTTAGATTAGGCCAGAGAATGATCAACATCTGAGAAAAGATCTTGTTGTGTTTTAAACATTTGCATACTATTTAAGACATCACCATATCCTTTAGGGGATAAGGAGGATTTGAAGCCCAGAACTTGCAGTTAATTGGTAACTGGGCTACAAAACTAGAATTCTCATATACCCATCCCGTCTCTGCATATAACTGTGATTAAAATGCCTCACGGGATTTTTTTTTATTTTTTTTTTTTTTTT
>ML291016.1:0-40849 GCA_005239495.1 Nicotiana undulata | reverse complement strand
GACACTTACTCAGTACATGGGGTCGGTTGTACTGATGCTACACCTGCACTTCTTTATGTTGTGTAGACTAAGAAGCCGGACCTGGGGATCACTGACGATCGGAGCATCTCATTCAGTCACACAGGAGACTCGAGGTAGACCCGCAGACGTTCGTGGGCCTTGACGTCACCTTCTACCTTCCACTTTCAGCTGTGTCTTACTTTGTATTTCAAAAACAGCCTTATGTATTTATTTCAGACCTTCTGTTTGTAGTAATCTTTTAGATAGTCCGTGAGTATGTGACACCAGTTCTGGGATTTGTTTATGGGTTTTATTTCGAAAAGTGCTGTGTTGTATTTTGGGTTATTTTGTTAAATTTTATATGGTCCCTTTGAAGCCTTGGTTATCTTGTTCGTATTTGTTGTTAATAAGTTTTATTAGTCCAAACGTTTGCTTGTCTAGCGGGTTTAACATTAGACGCAGTCATGGCCCGAAGGTGGGATTTTCGGGTCGTGACACGTCTAATCTCGAATAAGTAGTGACGAGAGGTCGACTTGACACTCACTAAGGTCCAATAGTATGATATAACGATGATAAAATAAAAGCAGTAGGCATGTAAGACAGTGAGTAGCAATTATGTATAAAGCACAGGAATCCAAGAAAAATACTGGAACAATGACAATGGCCACTTTCTTTTCCCCAGAATATCTCATACAAATCAAAATCCATGAAACAATGCCAAATAATCATGCGCACGCAGGAATAAGACAACCGGCCGGAGTCATAAGGAAAAATAGCTATGCACTGCCGGGGATTGACCAGCCCGTCCAAAAGTGCATGCTTACCATAATCATAACTACGCACAACCGAGGATCGATCGGCCCGTCCCAAAAGTGCGTCTTTCAATGTAACCATATCATATCATACTACAACTTTGTCCATGCACTGCCGAGGATTGAACGGCCCGTACCAGGAGTGCATTCTTAATTATATCATCTCTGTGCACTGCCAGGGATCGACCGGCCCGTCCCAAAAGTGCACCTTTCAATCTGCCGTGGCGTACGGCCCGCTCCCATAAGAGTGAGGGAAATCACACATCGCTCGCGGAATGTAAATTGCGAAGCGGTCACATGCACACACAATATCTTATAAAACTTACTTTCCATAACAAATTCCTTTCAATTCAACAATTTCCATAAAGCCTCAGAGGAACAATACTATACAAAACATGATCTCATAGTACATATGGCGTCACAATGAATCATATAAAGCATTACAAGGAAGCATATAAGGCATTACAAGGAAGCATATAAGACATGATGTGGGCCTAACTACCCGGACATAACAATGATAGCCGCTACGTACGGACTCTCGTCACTTGGTGCGTACGTACCCCCAAAGAATTTACGTATAGCATATACATCACCTATGGGGACAATTCTCACTTACAAGGTTAGAAAGGAGACTCACCTCGTGTCGAATCTACCCCTCGGACCACAATTGCGTCCGAAACTCCGAACTCTACACTCGAGGACTCGCAACTAGCCAAAAGGGGTACAATTAAATCAATGCATGCACAATGTGGGAAGTTATCTTAGTTATTCAATAAAATCCCTATTCTTGAAGAATTCCCAAATTCCAATCCCGGTCCTGCATGATCAAATTACGAAAATTCTCGAAGGGATCACTCACCCATAACCTAAGGATCATTAAGGTGTGATTTCTACTTGAATTCATGGCCTAAAACGGAAAATCACAAAATCCTCAAGAGCCTTAAAATTTCTACCTAATTCCATGAATTTTGATAATTTAGTAGGGAATTTAACTAGGAATTGATGTTTGAAAGTAGTAAAACCATGGAGTTTACTTACCTCAATAACAGTGGTGGAAGGTTCCTTGAAGAGCTCTTTAAAGACTTGAGGAGGAAGATGAAAATGGAGGAAATAGGCTAAGTCCCGTATTTAATAAAACTACCCAGGTATTCCTTCACTGCGATCGTGACAAGGGCCCTGCGATCGTGAAGGCCAATTGGCCAGACCTCTGCGATCGCGGAAGAGGCCTTGCGATCGCGAAGAGTAAATGTGCCCGTCCCTAACTTGACACTATGCGATCGCGAGGATGGGTCTGCGATCGCGAAGGCATGGAGTCCAGCCTTCCACGATCGCGAAGACTGGGATGCGATCGCAAAGGCCAAGGGCCCAAACTTCCGCGATCGCGAAGAGGAAGCTGCGATCGCAAAGAACAATCAGCAGCCCAGCCAAATTCCTTCTCCGCGATCGCGACCCACCTTCTGCGATCACGAAGAAGGAAACCAGACAACAAAAATCTGGGTTTTCCAACTTAGCTCCCGGGGGTCCAAAACTCACCCGAGCCCCTCGGGACCCCGTCCAAAAGCACCGGCAAGTCTTTATTCATGATACAGACTCGCTCGAACTTCCGGAACGTGAAAAACAACAATGAAAATCAGAATTTAACCCCTAAACCAAATTGAATCAAGCTTAAGAACTTAAGATTCTCGAATTCATTTCAATGCGCCGAACCGGCCTATACTACTCGGAATGACTTCAAATTTTGTAGACAAGTCATAAATGACATAACAAAACCATTCCCGATCTCAGAATTTCATTCAGACCTCGGTAACATAAAATCACATTCCAAACCAAAATTCAAATTCTATGGAAATCCTCAAAACTTCATTAACTCTAAATTCCCCATTTTGATTCGAAACCCGTCAAGTCAAGTCCGTTTCTTACCAAATTTCCAATATAACTTAAATAACACATATTGAACCTGTTTCGGGATCCGGAACCATAATACGGGCCCGGCAGCACAGGTTTCACATCGAGGCTCATTTTCATAAGCCTTTATTATATTCAGAAAATAATTTTCTTTAAAAATTCATTTCTCGGACTTGGGTCCTCGGAATTCGATTCCGGGCATACGCCCAAGTCCCATATTTTCCTACGAACCTTCCGGGACCGCCAGATCAGGGGTCCGTGTCCGTTTACCAAAAATGTTGACCTTCAACATAACCTTATCTCTCTCCATAAATGTTACATCATGCGCCCGCTGATCTGCCTAACTCTTCTGTCTGGACTGAGCTGTGCGGAGTCTCTCCTGAATAATATTCACCCTATCCAAAGCATCTCTCACCAGATCTGTTCCATATAACTTGTCCTCGCCAGGCTCAAACCACCCGATAGGAGAACGACATCGTCGATCATATAAAGCCTCGAATGGAGCCATCTCGATGCTGGACTGATAACCGTTATTGTATGCAAACTCCGCCAAAGGCAAGAACTGGTCCCACTGACCCCCAAAATCGGGCACACATTCCCCGAGCGTATCCTCCAGATCACGTGTCCGCATCCGTTTACCAAAAATGTTGACGAAAGTCAACTTTATTCAATTAATTATCATAAATTCAACTCTTTATCAAGTTTCCACATAAAGGCTTCCCGGCTACGTGCCCGGGCTGCGCACGCACATCGAGGTGAGATTAATGGAGGCTTTTGGGGCCTCGAAACACAGTCATAATTAAATTTACATAAGATGACGTTTTGTGTCATCACATCAACAAAATGCTCCAATGACAGTAGTTAATCGAGCTCATACACTGTTAGAGAACCCATCACTTTAAATTCAGGATTAATTGAAAAAAATGCAAATTTTTAACTGTACAATCTAAAATTTAGAAGCATCAATTACAGAATTGCAAGGATTCTAACCTTGATTGTTGCTACCAAGAGATGGTCGGTTGAATTAGCTGAATAGCTGCTGCTTGTGTTGAGGAAGCTTCACCCAATGGACGAGAATACAATGTTGCTAAAATATTAGCATCAATTGGTAGTCCAGAACGTTGAAGTTTTGCTATGATATCTTCTACAATTTCTTGTCTCATCATTGTCTTTTGTTCCTCATATTGTTCCTTCTATTCCTCAATTTTTTCCTCCAATCTTATCATCCTCTCTTCCATCTTTTGCATGTGATCATTTTTTGCATTTGAAGAGGGTTCAAAATGTCCCACTTTCCCTTCAAAGAGGTTTTTGTAACCCCCCGCCCATACTGTCACGACCCAGAATCCTAATCCAGGTCGTAATGGCGCCCAACGATGGGGTTAGGCAAGCCAATATGAATTACACTAAGTGTTACCCTTCCCATTTGATTAAACAAGCCAAATTTTTTTTTACCAATTTAAAACAATTAAACATGATGATAGCTTGATATGAAAATAAAATCATAACAATACATGGCCAAAATAAAACATATGTATGCATATACAACCCCAATCCCAAAATATACACTACGTGTGTGCCAGAAACTAGTGTCACGAGTGTCGCGGGCAACTATCAGAATATACAAGATACATATAGATACAAATGCACACTCTGGATGAAATAGACGGGGAAAATAACAAAAGTAAATGAAACTCCATGGTGTTGCTGGGGATCGCCAGAGGACGCAACTCACCGTGAAGTCAAGTCTGCTATGGTCACTATCAGGATCTATCTCCGATACAATAACCAGAAGCACCGACCTCAGTACCTGTATAGTTAAGTACAGAAGTGCAACATGAGTACATATTAAATAAATATGTACCAAGTGAGTATCCCGCCTAATCTCGAAGAAGTTGTGACGAGAGGTCGACTCGATACTCACTAAGGTCCAATAGTAATAACGTATGACAGAATATATTGAAATACAGTAGGCATGTCAGGAAATAAGCAACAAGTACATATCAAGAGCAGAAATCCAAACAGCTACTGAATTAAGCAATAATGTGCTTTCAAAGGTAGGACCACCGAAACGAAACAATAATCACCAAGTCTTAGATCCGCCGTGGCGTACGGCCCGCTCCCATAAGGTACCTCCTAAACCCGCCGTGGCGTACGGCCCGATCCCATATGTGTACAATACCTCTCAACACCGCCGTGGCGTACGACCCGATCCCATATATATTACAAATACTTTTCAACTCCGCCGTGGCGTACGACACAATCCCATATATATTATAAATACTTTTCAACTCCGCCGTGGCGTACGTCCCGATCCCATATAGGTATAATCACTCTCAAACCCGCCGTGGTGTACGGCCCGATCCCAATATCTTATAAAACTTACTTTCCATAAAAAATTCCTTTCAATTCAACAATTTCCCATAAAGCCTCAGAGGAACAATACTATACAAAACATGATCTCATAGTACATATGGCGTCACAATGAATCCTATAAAGCGTTACAAGGAAGCATATAAGGCATTACAAGGAAGCATATAAGGCATGATGTGGGCCTAACTACACGGACATAACAATGATAGCCGCTATGTACGGACTCTCGTCACTTGGTGCATACGTAGCCACCAAACAATTTACACATAGCATATACATCACTTATGGGGACAATTCCCTCTTACAAGGTTAGAAAGGAGACTCACCTCGTGTCGAATCTACCCCTCGGACCACAATTTCCCTTGAAACTCCGAACTCTACACCCGAGGACTCGCAACTAGACAAAAGGTATACAATAATATCAATGCATGCACAATGCGGGGAATTATCCTAATTATTCAATAAAATCGCTATTCTTGAAGAATTCCCAAATTCCAACCCCGGTCCCGCATGTTCAAATTCCAAAAATTCTTGAAGGAATCACTCACCCATAGCCTAAGGATCATTAATGTGTGAGTTTTACTTGAATTCATGGCCTAAAATGGAAAATCACAAAATCCTCAAGAGCCCTAAAATTACTACCAAATTACATGATTTTTGTTAATTTAGTAGGGAATTTAACTAGGAATTAATGTTTGAAACTAGTGTTAGATAGGGAATTTACTTACCTCAAGTACTAGGTTGAAGGCCCTCTTGGAAGCTCTTAAATAACACAAGGAAGAAGATGGAAAATGGAAAAAATGACTCAATCTCGTGTTTTAAATGAAATTTCACTGCCTGGCCTACATGGGTTCCACACCTGCGGCTCGAGGACCGCACTTGCGGTCTCGGACCTACGAGCTGGGGCTCGCACCTGCCGAATTGGGCAAGAGGGACTGGGGTCGCACCTGTGGAGCTGGAGACTGCACCTGTGGTTTCGCTCCTGCGGAAGAGGAACCGCACCTGCGGAACCTTCGCACCTGCGAGGCTGGGACCACAGGAGCGGTCCCGCACCTGCGGCTGGGCAACCGCACTTGCGGTCACACCAGATCAGGTGCACCAGCTGCATCTTCAGCTGGTTTTTGGCCTCGTGTGGTGTCCGGGAGGCACCTGGGCCCACTTAAGCCCCCGTCCAAATATGCCAACAAGTCCTAACTAATAATACGGACTCGCTCGAGCCTTCGGAACACCCAGAACAACGCTAAATCTAATAATCACCCCTCAAAACCCTTGGATAAAACTTAAGGATTTCTAAATTCTTGATTTCTATAACAACGCACCGGACCGACCTATACTACTCGGAACGACCCCAAATTTTACAGACAAGTCATTAGTGACATAACAGAACTATTCCCGATCCGGGAAAATAATTCGGACCTCGGTAACATAAAATCACATTCCAAACCAAATTTCAAATTCTATGAAAATCCTCAAAACTTCATTAACTCTAAATTTCCCATTTTGATCCGAAACCCGTCAAATCAAGTCCTTTCTTACCAAATTTCACAGATAACTTAAATAACACATATTGAACCTGTTCCAGGCTCCGGAACCATAATGCGGGCCCGACAGCACATGTTTCACATCGAGGTTCATTTTCATAAGCCTTTATTATTTTCAGAAAATAATTTTCTTTAAAAATTCATTTCTCGGACTTGGATCCTCGGGATTCGATTCTGGGCATACGCCCAAGTCCCATATTTTCTTACGGACCTTTCGGGACCGTCAGATGACGGGTCCGGGTCCGTTTACCAAAAATGTTGACCAAAGTCAACTTTATTCAATTAATTATCATAAATTCAACTCTTTATCAAGTTTCCACATAAAGGCTTCATGGCTATGCGCCCGGGCTGCGCACGTACATCGAGGTGAGATTAACGGAGGCTTTCGGGGCCTCGGAACACAGTCATAATTAAATTTACATAAGATGACCTTTTGGGTCATCACAGATACAATCTCAAACGTCCCTGATGTTCAGGTCCCATGATTGATGCAAATACATTAATTGACTCATCACCAATTTCACTTTGTTGCATTTCAATACTCTCCATTTCAGCCTATTATACAAATAATAAAAAGAGAATTCCAGTAAAGAAAAAGTCAATATGAACATATTTTCCATCCCAACAAAATAGAAACAGAAAGAATTCACACAATTTTTTCTAGTTGTATCTTCATTCGATTCCTTGTATGTTTGACCGGGTTTTCTATTTCTTGTAGCCACAAAGATATCCTTAAGTGATAGTGGATAAGAAGTTTCTTTCCCTTTTTTCTGGATACATTAAAAGTAGTATAAAATATCTTCTTAAAAAGGATAACAAGTTCATATTTAATGATAAATAAGAGCAGATACCAAATCATTGCGGACTATAGAAAAGCTTTTTTTGCCAGCAGTGTGTGGATCCTTTAACTTTTTCCGATTCTCAATATTAGTTGCTGACATTTTCTGCAAGTAAAATAATAAATTTCAATTCGAAACTGTCATAAAAAGAAATGAATTGTTTTTTCTTCATGAATATTTCTTGACAAAGGTTAACATAAATGAAATTATTTCTTAAAAACATACCTTGTGATTATCAGAGTTCCAATATTTGAGAAGTTCCTTAAATTGATATGCTTGAATATTTTCGAGCTTTTTTTCCATTTGAATTTCGCACTATGATATGCTTTAAAGAGATCTTTTTTCAGTTGACTCTTATACCTTCTCCAAGCACCTTGAATTGCATCTAGAGTCCACTTTTTTGCAATTTCAGAAATATTATATTTTTTCTACAAATTGTTTCAATGGGTTAGTGCAAAAATATTAAGCATGTTCAACCAAAAATAAAATTGAGAACTGAGAACCTTTGTATATTCCCACAAATCCTCTTTTGTGTCAATTTTTCTCCAATCAAATATATCAAGAGGACAAAAGGTCAAATTCCTTGCCAATGTCCCGAGGAAGCTACCAAACTCCATCATAACATCTTTAGTAGGACCAAAAGGTTGACCAAATTCATTGACCACAATTAACTTACGTTCACTCCTTCCATATACACTTAGCATCCTTGTTTTACCTCTTTTCCTTTTTTTAGTACAAAATCCTACAATAATACAAATCAAAAGTATCCTCCAATTTAGTAAAATAGATATAAGATGTCAATACTTTAAGGTAAAATCTAAATGTTCTTACCTTGTTCATTTACTGTAGGAGTATTAGCATCCAATTGCACTTCTTGCTCTACTGATTGTGTTGTAGGGGTGGTTGAATCACTTTGTAAATGGGCTCCTACCCTCTAATGTTGTGGCATTGGTAGCTGATGTTCTTCCATTAAATTTTTGAGAACCTGACTCTCTTTATTTAACCATATAGAGCTAGCTGGAATATTCATTTTTCTGGTCCGCATAAACCTTTTCTGATTTGCCAAAGATGTAAGTGTTCCAGCTTGAACAAATGTCGAGCTTTTCACTTTTTTCTTTTGTCTTGTTCCTTGTTGAATCATGACTACAATTTTGAAGCAAATAAAGATATCAGTAGCAGTGGTAACCAAGTATAGATACTAACAAACATATTACTCTAGTCCATGTTTATGAACTGGTGTAACTTGTGCACCAGACATATTTAGAGTCACAAGTTTAGTCCTCCCAAATTCTAAGCTTCTTGGTTCAATTCCAACGCAATTAGGCTTCATTCAACACTTACATACTATTGACCTCTCTAATCATTTCTTTAATGGAACTCTTCCCATTTCACTTTTTACTGCTTCTAAACTTCAAGTCCTTTCACTATCCAACAATGCTATTTCTGGTAAAATTCCTGAGTCTATTAGAGGGTTAAAGAGCCTAAAACTTCCAAATAGATACTAACAAACGTATAGAAGAATAAACAAAAGTTGGCCTTTCATAATTAACATCTTTTATCTAAACAATTTACTCTCCCTCTTTAAACTTACTATGGTCTAGTGGTTTAGTACTCTGGACTTTGAATCCAGCAGCGACCTGGCTTCGAATCCTAATAGAAACTTATCTATTACCACATATCCAATCACAAATAAAAACTATACTTCGATGTTTGATAAGAAGTTCTTATACCAAGAGCAGAACTATCTTTGAGGTGTTCCAGCAAATTGTTTTTTGTTTCAAATAGTTTATACTATTGTGATCAGATTCCAAAAAAGAGAAAACTACCCTTACCTCCAACATTTCTCACCTATACCGACAAATTCAGTGATGGCAATATTCTCTTCACGTAACTGATTTGCAACACCCTGAAAAAAAGAGGTAAGAAGGCATAAGAGGTTATTACGATGGTCTAAGAGAGGAGCAGAGACATGAGGACCAAGGCAACCAATGACAAGTAAAGAAACCAACATACGTTTTAATAACATATCACACTTTTCAGAATTTAATCATGATTGACATAGAAAAAAAATTAATTTACAATCCACAAAAATTGAATTACAGAATAACCAAAAGAGGAGATAAGATCAAATATCATTCTTTTCCATTCTCTTTCAAAGCAATGGTACAAAGAATAAAAGAAGAAAATACAAAAGATAACTCTTCTAATGTTACCATATTCAATAATCAGGAACCATCCAATCCCAATCAGTGTCATCAAAGTCATCTTCCTCTTCTGATGTTTCCATATCTTGTGAATGTTGTGCATGAAATGGCATATCAACAACATCACCAGGTACATCTTCTCTCGACCATACGACGTCACCATCAGGTAATCTATTTGATGAACCAATGTCGTCGTCGAGCTCACTCTAAAATGTATCTCCAATATTTGGACAATTTTCTTTCTCCAAATCATACAAATCAACAGGGATTTTGGTCCTTGCATAATAAATATTTTCCTCATTTGGATCCTCCACATAAAAAACTTGATGCACTTGAGATGCCAATACAAAGGGGTCATCGGTACTGCATAATCTGTTGAAATTCACTCGAGTTAACCCATATCCATTTAGTTCGTTATGAAACCAATCACATCTAAACAATAAAATACTAAAACAACCCCAATAATCAATCTCAATAATATCCTGAATAGCTCCAAAATCGGTAACCTCTCCATCGATGAGATTTTGGTCCCTAGCACTATCAAAACTATCGGTTGTTGCTGATAAAGTCACACCATAATTTTGATTCTTTAATCGGGTATCCCGTTCCATCGTATGAAATTGGTATCCATTGATGAAATATCTAGTATATCTTTTTGCCACCATATTACGCCTTTTAGCTAGCCATCGTAAATGATTTGGCACTTCAATAGTTTTAACTTTCTCTTTAAACCAATTACTAAATTCCTGGCTGTGATTCCGTGCCCGTACCCATGCATTTGATCTACTATGATTATCAATTAAACTCTTATGTTCCCTGCAAGCATGAAATGTTTCAAATTAAATTTTATGATTGACGTTCAAAATATTTCTATCACATATAAGTAAATTAATAAAGTTTAACATACAAGTGACAATTAAATATCTTATCTTACTTGATAAAGTTCTCCACCTGTTCATCTCCAGTATTGAACAAAGCATATCAGTGTGCTTCAAAACATAACTGTAAATCCATAGAAAAAGCCTTGCCTTTCCTTTTTCCAATTGGATGGCCTATTTTAGGGAATATAGGTGACAAATTATCTCCCTCTGTTTAAATTCCCTCATCATCCTCATATTGGTACCTACTGAATCTTGTTTTTACCCCATTGTGTAGGTATCTCGAACAAAAGTTCAAGCATTCTTCAGCTAAAAATCCCTCCGCAATTGAGGTTGATGGTGGGTAAAAATGAAGAAAATCCGTAGGAGGTGTCGTGGGAGGTGTTGCTCAAACTTGGATGCTCTCTAATGGAGGTTGATGGTGGGTAAAAATGAAGAAAATCCGTAGGAGGTGTCGTGGGAGGTGTTGCTCAAACTTGGATGCTCTCTAATGGAGGTTGATGGTGGGTAAAAATGAAGAAAATCCGTATTTTTGGACATTTAAAGGGGCTGGCAAGAGTGACTTCCGCACCTGCGACCTTGGGACCGCAGTGCGAGAAATATCATCGCCCCTGCGGAAAAGGGCCTGGGACCCTGGGCATCGCACTTGCAGAGAAGGAGTCTGCACCAGCGGTCTCGCTCCTGCGGAAGAAGGGTCGTGCCTGCGATGGGGGTCGCACCTGCGACTGAGAGACTGCAGGTGAGGTCACACCAGAAGTAGCTGCACCAGCAATGGTTTTTGCTGGCTTTTGGCCTCGTGCGGGGTCCGGGAGGCACCTGGGCCCACCCGAGCCCCTGTCAAAACGTACCAACATGTCCCAAATCATTATACAGACTAGATCAAGCCTACGGAACACTCATAACATCGCTACAACTCAAAATCACCCTCCAAAACCCCTAAAATCATAACTTAATAACTTGAAATTTCTAGAATTCATTTCAGTGCGCCGAACGAGTCTATACTACTCGGAATGACCTCGAATTTTGCAGACAAGTCATAAATGACTATCCGGACCCGGTCTCAGAATTCCGTTCGGACCTCGATAGCATAAAGTCCCATTTCAAGCCAAATTCCAAACTTAAGGAAATCCTAATTTCCATTTCGGGCGCCGAAATGCTCCCGGGTCGTCATAAACCCGAGCCAAACATACGCCAAGTCCGAAATCATCATACGGAGCTACTGGAGGTGTCAGAACTCGATTCTGAGGTCATTTTCTCAAAATGTTGATCGAAGTCAAACTTGGCCAAATAGGCCAACCTTAAGGAACCAAGTGTTCCTAAACAACTCAAATCATTTCCAAATCCCGAACCACCTGCTCCCGCAAGTCATAAATCACGAGTAGCCGCTATGGAAGGTTTCATTTTAGGGAACGGGGTCGTAATGCACAAAATGACAGGCTGGTTTGTCACACTTATGGTGCCATTGTTTATGATTTTCCACCATTTTCCTCAGTATCTTCTTGATATTCTTGTTGGCGGCTTCTACAGCTCAGTTGATATGAGGTCTATATGCTTTTGAATTCTTGTTCTTGATTTTGAAAGTCTCACACATGGTCTTCAACAAATCACTGTTGAGATTGGCGGTATTGTCAGTGATGATAGACTCTGGAACTCCAAACCGACAAACAATCCGGTCGCGGACAAAATCTGCCATGACCTTCTTAATCACTGCCTTGTAAGATGCTTCTTTGGCCCATTTTGTGAAGTAATCAATAGCTACCAAGATGAACTGATGACCATTTGAGGCGGTGGGCTCGATTAGACCAATGACATCAATTCCCCAGGTGGCGAATGGCCAAGGTGAGCTTGTTGCATTGATCTCATTTGGCGGCACTTTTATCATATCTGCATGTACTTGACATTGGTAGCACTTTTGGACATACTGGATGCAATATGTCTCCATGGTCATCCAAATATAACCGGCCCTAAGTATCTTTTTGGCAAAGACAAAGCCATTCATATGCGGGCCGCAGGTCCCGACATGTATCTCCTTAAGCATCTTAGAAGCTTCCTTTGCGTCGACACACCTCAATAGTCCTAAATCTGGGGTCCTTCTGTCTAGGGTTCCTCCACTGTGAAAGAAATTGTTGGTCAACCTCCGAAGTGTGCATTTCTGAGTATGATTTGTATGCTCCGGGTATTCTCCTTTTGCTTAATATTTTTGATATCATGGAACCAAGGTATCCCGTCTGTTTCGTCTTCAACATGTGCACAATATGCCGGCTGGCTGTGGATTCTTACTGGGATAGGATGAATGAAGTTCTTGTCGGGATGCTGTATCGTAGATGAAAAAGTGGCCAGCACATCGGTGAATTCATTTTTGAATCTTGGGTACATGCCGAAACTCTATCTTTGTGAACCTTTTCTTCAATTTCTGCACATGGTGCAGATACAACAATATCTTGTAGTTTTTAGTGGCACATTCTCCTTGTACCTGGTGCACAAGCAAATCTGAATCAGTGATTACCAACAACTCCTGAATATTCATGTCGATGGCCATGTTGAGTCCTAGTATAAAGCTTCATACTCCGCCATGTTGTTGGTGCATGAAAATCTGAGTTTTGGAGACACCAGATAATGTTGACCAGTTTCCGATACTAACACGGCTCCAATGCCGACTCCTTTGATAATTGTCGCCCCGTCAAAGAACATCCTCCAACAGTCGTAGGTCTCAGCAATGTCTTCTCCTATAAATAGTACCTCTTCATCGGGAAAATACGTTTTTCAGGGGTTCGTATTCTCCTCCCACAGGGTTTTCAGAAAGATGATCTGCCAATGCCTGTTCCTTGACCGCCTTCTGAGTTACATAGACAATGTCAAACTCACTTAACATGGTTTTCCACTTATCCAGCTTGTCGGTGGGCATGGGTTTCTGAAAGATATACTTCAAGGGATACATCCTTGATATGAGGTATGTAGTGTAAGCACAGAAGTAGTGCCTCAACTTCTGAGTTATCCAGGTCAGAGCGCAATAGGTACGTTCCGGCAGAGAGTACCGCGCTTCATATGGAGTGAACTTCTTACTCAGGTAATATATAGCTTGTTCTTTTCTCCCTGTCTCGTCGTGCTGCCCCAGGACGAAGCCGAAAGCTTGATCTAATACTGCAAGGTAGAGTAGCATTGGTCTACTTGGCTATGGTGGGACCAAGACTGGTGGTGTTGATAGGTACTCCTTGATCTTTTTGAAAGCCTTTTGGAAATCCTTGGTCCAACTATCTGCAGCATCTTTCTTCAACATCTTGAAAATTGGCTCACATATAATTGTAGATTGAGATATGAAGAGGCTGATGTAGTTTAGCCGTCTTAGAAAACTCATTACACCCTTCTTACTCTTTGGCGGTGGTAGCTCCTGGATGGCTTTGACTTTTGACGGATCCAACTCTATCCCTCGGTGGCTGACGATGAATCCTAGTAACTTTTCGGCAGGAACCTTGAATGCACACTTTGTTGGGTTTAATTTCAAGTTGTACTTCCGCAATCTGTCGAAGAGCTTCCTCAAGTCTGCTATATGATCCGTGGCTTTATTGGATTTAATGATGATGTCGTCAACATACACCTCGATCTCCTTATGTATCATGTCATGGAAGATGGTGGTCATGGCCCTTATATAGGTGGCCCCAGCGTTCTTTAGGTCGAACGAAATCATCTTATAGCAGTACACCCCCCAGGGTGTAATGAAAGCTGTTTTCTCAGTGTCCTCCTGGTCCATCCAAATCTGATGGTACCCGGTGAAGCAATCCACAAAGGACTAGAGTTCATGCTTGGCACAATTGTCGATTAAGATGTGTATGTTTGGAAACGGGAAATCATCCTTTGGGCTAGCTCTGTTGATATCCCGATAATCGACACAGACTCTGACCTTCCCATCCTTCTTCGGAACCGGCACGATGTTGGCTAACCAAGTTGGTATTCCATCACCTTGAGGACCTTGGCCTTGATTTTCTTAGTAACCTCTTCCTTGATTTTCTGGCTCATATCATGCTTGAATTTGTTGAGTTTCTGCTTCACTGGCGGACACATTGGGTTTGTGCGCAATTTGTGAGCCATAATGGATGTACTTAACCCGGTCATATAGTCATATGACCATGCAAATATTTCCTCATATTCCTTCAAGAACTGTGTGTATTCTTCTTTTTCTGGTGTCGACAGGTGAATGATTAAACGGGTCTCCTTGATAGTTTCAGAATCTCCCAAGTTGATTATTTCAGTTTCGTCCAGGTTGGACTTAGGCTTGTTCTCAAAGTTTTCTACTTATCTGATGATCTCCGCGGGTATGACATCCTCATCTTACGAATCATTATCCTTTGGTTGCGTTGCCTCATTACATGTCACAGTTGTCGATTCTTCGAGATATGAAATAGTAATTCTGTATAGATAAAGATATGAGAGAAAATGGTAATAATAAACATCGATTCATTGAAAAAGTCAAACAAATGCGATTTTTCAATAATTAAAACATCATTTTGGAACATTTGGAAATATTATTTAAAACAAAATGCAAACGGGAAATAATCATTTTTCAGAAATTAAAACAGATATTGTTGTTCAGCCTTGCTACCTCGGGACTCGTCGGGCCCTAGATGGTTTGATAGTCCAATTCTTGAGGAATGATCCTCTCTCCACAGCTCGGATGGTAGGGCCTTCCTTCTCTCCTCCTCCTCAACGATTACGCAGCAATCCATGTCATCATCTTCTAGGAACATGTTCCTTAAGGCTGCTAGTGCTTCTTCCTCCTCTGATATCCATATGACGTCCGGCTGTTGGAAAGTGTGACTTAGACACGGTATAGGTTGCTTAAGGGGATAGTACAGACCACGCCATGGTAGTGACCAGTCCTTATACTCTTGCCAGGTGTATCGATATCCCAGCCCAAAAGTAGTACCATGGAGCTTTGACTATATTGGCTTGGTGATGCGCTGAAGCTTTTTACCAAGACCTTTGCCAGGCTCATACCCTCCCCAGTTCATCATACTTTCTATCTTGCTATCACATCACTTATCTTTGTCGATTGTGTTGACCCGCTCAGTATGATGGTAGGTTTGTCCACCCAGCCTTCTTCTATATTTAACCATCGGGATCGTCTGGCAGGTGTAAATGAGGTTGCTCCCATCTCCATTGATAATCACTTCTTGGTGGTTCCACCCGAACTTTAGCCTGGTGCAAGGTGGACGCTACAGCCCTAGCTGCATGTGTCCATGGTCGTCCCAATAAAAGATTGTATGATGCATATATATCCAGCACATGGAACTCGACGTCAAACCGTGTCGGCCCCATGTGAAGGCAGAGATTAATTTCCCGATGGTAGCTCTCTGAGATCTATCAAATGCCTTCACATTTATGGTCCATTCTTGTATCTCGTATATGCCTTTGCCCAACCTCTTTAATGTTGTGAACGGAAAAATATTGAGATTGGATCCCCTATCGATCAAAACCCTGGTAATGCAATTGTCTTTGTATTGCACTGTAATATGCAGTTCCCAATTGTGATTCAAACCCTCGAGTGGCAGCTCGTCCTCGTGGAAGGTGATTTTTGGCTTTCCAGCACCTGCCCCACCATATTAGCCATTTCTTCGTCGGTGATGTTGTTAGGTACGTATGCTTCACTCAACACCTTTAAGAGAGAATTCCTATGTGCTTCTGAATTATGTAGCAACGACAGGATATATATCTGAGCAGGAGTTTTGTTTAGATGATTGATGACCGAATACTCCCTCGCTTGCACTTTCCTCCAGAGGTTATCCGGGCCTGTTTCAATAACGCGCGGTCTATTAGAGTCCTGCTTGCTGGATTCTCCTAAATGCTCTGGTGTATAGACTCTTCCAGCATTGGTAATCCTTTGCGCAACACCAGATTCTTCAATTTTGGTGTTTCCTTTTTTTCTAGCTTCAACCACATAATCCCAGGGTACAGTCTTGGTGTCGAAAAGTTTTAATAATCCAAGGGGTCATTTTATAAAACTAGATCCCGTTCCATGCTTAAAATCCATACAATGACTAAAATTAAATACCTTAATTTGCGTGCACAGTCCGGGCATGAAACCGGAAAGCTTTTATGTGAAAATATGAGAAATAGTGATTTTTAGAATTTAAATTTGGTAAAAGTTTACTTTGGTCAACATTTTGAGTAAACGGACCCGGATCTATATTTCGACGATCCCGGGAGGTCTGGGGTAAAATATGGGACTCGGGAATATTCCCGGAAATGAATTCCGATGTCCCAAGCCTTAGAAATCAATTTTTGAAAGAATTTGTTTTGCTAAAATTAAAGAAAAGAAATAATGCTAAAAATCATTGATATTGGGTCCGTCTTTTAGTTCCGGAGCCCGGAACAACTTTGTTATGATATTTAGGGATCAAATGTGAAATTTGGTGAACAACGGAGTTCGTTTGACGTGATTCGGACATCCGGTTGAGAAATTATGAACTTCAAGAGTTTTTGATGAAAATGATGTGTTTTGAGGTTTAATTCATAGATTTACATGTTATTTTCATGATTTTATCGCACGAGAAATTCTGTATGATGTTTTTAGACTTGCGTGCATGATTTGTTTGGAGCCCCGAGGGCACGGGTGAGTTTCGGGTAGGCCGCGGGATGTTTTTGCACTTGAAGAAATTGCTGGTTTTAAGTTTTCTGGTGTCCAGGTAATTGCTCTGTGCGGTCGCATAGGAAAGTCCGCGATAGCACAGAGAAAATTTAGAAGGCCTTTTCCGCGATCGCACAGTGCAAGCGCATGTGGCCCCAAAATTTGTCCTGTGTGATTGCACTCAGAAGCCTGCGATCGCAGCCCCAACCCTGTGCGAACGCACTGCTTTAAATTTTGGCTTGGGTGAGGGAAATCCAATACCCTATGCGATCGCACCCCTCCCCATGCGATAGCACTGACCAAAAAATCCCTTACACTGTGCGATCGCGGATAAAGAGGTGCGATCGCACAGTGGAAGGGATTTTTTGGTCAGGGCGATCGCACCCCTCCCCATGCGATAGCACTGACCAAAAAATCCCTTACACTGTGCGATCGCACCTCTTTATCCGCGATCGCACAGTTTCCCAGCCCAACTATTATAAATACCTTTTAAAAATCGGGCAGACCTTCTTCTTCACCAAAATTTTGAGGTTTACAGCCCTAAACACGTTTTTCTTCAACAATCTTCATCCCCAAGTCATATGTAATCAATTCTAAATTTTGTTCTTTCAATTCCTTACTATTTTGCATCACTTCTAAAGCAAAAACAAAGAAGTTTCAGGGTAAAAATCTAGGATTTGGGTAAAATTAGGGAGTTTTGTAAAAATCGAATTTTTATATCAAATTAAGGTCGGATTTCAAAATTAATAGCATATTGGGTTCGTGGATGAATGTGTAAACGTAATTTGGTCCGAACCCCGAGTTTAGACCAAGCGGGCCCAGGGTCGGGTTTTCACCTTTTTTTAGAAAACTTAGGAAAAATTATATTTTTCAATAAAGTTAGTTCCTTTAGCATTAGTTAATGATATTAAGTTAATTTTGATTAGATTCGAGCAAGTTAGAGGTGAATTCAAAGGGAAAAGCAATAATTGAGCAGTGAGTGGCCTGCGGAATTGAGGTGAGTGTTTGGCCTAACTTTAGCTTGAGGGAATAGGACTCCCCACTTGTTTGTTATGTGAATTTCATGGGCGTGGTGTATAGGTGTGGTGACGAGTATCTATGCACCACCCAAAGTGTTGGCTAAAATATGATACCCTTTCCCGTTCTCCACTTATTTGATTATTGTCTTAACTGTTACATGTTCATTATTGTTGCTATGACTATTTGGCCTTGTTGAAATGTTGTTAGTTATTGTTGTTACTGTTTGGAAAGAGTATTGGTTGTTTGAGTTGGTTCCCTCCTGATATAAATATGGCTGAGAGATTTGATATTGTTTTTATGGAATAAATGTGTATATATTTTTATATTCTTGTTGGTTTCATGGTTGAGAGGTTATTGATGAAGTCATGAGAAAAATACAGTTTATTATTTATAATTATTGAAACAAAAGTATTGTGAAAGGCTTGGCCCGATTTGTGAAAATTTTGAATAAACTGATATGATATGTCTGGTGGGAGCGGGTTGCACGCCGCAACAAGGAGTGATAAGGGAGGACAGGTGGGATCGGGTTGCACGCCGCAACAGGAGTAATAAGGGAGATATTTTAGGGAGGAGCAATAAGGGAGGACAGGTGGGAGCGGGTTGCACGCCGCAACAAGGAGTAATAAAGGAGGATATTTACATTTATATTTTACTGATTTTTCAAGAAAAAGAGAATCAAAGTTTTGAAAAGCTAAAATGTTTATTTTACTACTGCTTTAAATATTTTAGTACTATTTTTATTTAAAGTTAAAGTTTGGAACTCTGAGTCGGGCTAAGTTGTTTTATTTTATTTGGTTGCAACACTTAATTATCTATATGTTTAAATTTCTTTCTTCCTCATTATTTATTGTTGTTAAAGATTATATTGTTGAAGCCCGACTTAGCCTCGTCACTACTACGTCGAGGTTAGGCTCGGCACTTAGTCAGTACATGGGGTCGGTTGTACTGATACTACACTCTGCACTCTTTTGTGCAGATCCAGGTACTGACCATCAGTAGAGATATTTAGAGCGGATATTCACTCATTTGGAGACACGAGGTACATCTGCCGGCGTTCGCATATTCCGAGAGTCTTCTCCTATCTTTACATACACTTTTTTATATTATTCAGAATAGTTACATTATTTGTAGTATTCTTTAGTAGTTCGTGGATTGTGACACCGGACCTTCGGGTAGTCTTAGAGTTATTATTATAATTAGTTCGTGGTTCGTTTCATTTAGTTTGTCAGTTTTACTATTTTATTTTGTGGTTGTTGGGAATTAATTTGATTAAGTTCATTTGAATTAAATTATTTATGTTGAAGTAATTAATTAATGAAAATTGTTTAATCGACTTCTAACGTTGGCTTGCCTAGCAAGTGTGGTGTTATGCGCCATCACAATCACTAAGGTTGGGAATTTGGGTCGTGACAAAAGGCGGTGTGGTTGATACTGTCACTGTAAATGGTGCGGCTACTTCCACCTCGAATGGAATTGGTGCAGCTGCGGGCGGTGCTACCTCAACTTCAAATGGGACTGATGCAGTTACCTCAATCTCCACTAGCGGCTGTATCTGCACTATAATGGGATTGAGTGTGATTGTGGGTTTCTTGGGATCGTCACCCTCTTTGATAAGTCCAATTGATCCCTCCAGATCCAATTCTTCATCAGGATCTATCACATTGATACCTTCACCCCTTTGATATGGGAGGGGGTTGTTGCGGATGTTGGGTGTAGCTTCTTTTGTCTAGATAACCTTGTTGTCAATCAAGGTCTGGATCTTATCCTTCAGTGTTCGGTATTCGTCAATGGTGTGCTCTTTCATGCCATAATCATATGCACAAGTCTTATTTGGGTTGACCCATTGGGATGAATTCTCCATGGCCACAACAGGGATAGGAGTGACGTAACCAGCAACCTTCAACATTTCTTACAGCTAGTCAATGGGTTCAGCAGTGGATGTGGATTGTTTGGGTGGTCTGCGATCAAAGTTAGGTCGAGGTCTAGGGTAGTTTTGACAAGTTGGAGGTGATTAAAAGTGAGATGGTTGGGAATTATATATGTGGTAAGAAGTGGATGGTTTGGAATATCTTGAAGGTGACGGTTGATATGTGGGTGGAGGTGCTTGATATGCAAGTAGGGACATTTGATATACAAGTGGAGTTTTGGGTCCTTGGGCGACCATTATTGCTCTCACGTCCTTCTTCTTCGATATACCCCTGACTGCAATGCTTTATTTGTGGCTTGTAATGCCTCAAAGTTTGTTACCATCTCACTTTTGATGCCCTCTTCGATCCTTTCCCCGAATTTTATGATATCAGAGAGCTTATGGTTTTCAATAACCATCAACCTTTCATAGTACTGCGGATCCTGTGTCCTGACAAAGAATTTGTTCATTTGTTCCTCATCCAGTGTTGGCATGACTTTGTCTGCTTCTGACCTCCAACGAGTAGCATATTCACGAAAGGTCTCAGTGGGCTTCGTCTTTAAGTTCTGAATGTAGAAGACATCCAGCGCATTCTCTGTGTTGAACCTGAATCTGTCGATGAAGTCAGACGCCATACTCACCTAGTTGGACCATTTCTTAGGATCCTGGCTGATGTACCAGGACAAAGCATCTCTCGTAAGACTCCTCATAAAATGCTTCATCCGAATCCTTTCATCCTTTCTGACCCCTACAAGCTTGTCACAATAAGTCCTTAGATGAACCCTAGGATCACCTGTCCCATCAAATATTTCGAACCTGGGAGGTTTGTAACCCGCCGGTAGTTCTACATCTGGCTGTATGCATAGGTCTTCATAATTCGGACCTTCTATCCCTTTGCCTCTTTCGACGCCTTGAACCGACTTGTCAACTTCTTTAGCTCCTCATCCAGGTTCTTAATGAGCATGTCCTTCTCAGCAAATTCCGGTGCATAGGATATGGGTTGAGTGGAGTGAGGTAGGGTCTCCACATATATAGGGTTGTTTTGGTGACTGGGAGTTTGGGTATAATGGTGATCATTGGTGGAATTCTGGGATTCGGGAATGATTGGTGGAGTATTTTGTGGAGTATGGTAGGTGTTTTGCTGGTACTGTGGAGGGATTGTTTGATTTTATGGTGAGGTAGTGTAATGGTGAGGTGCGGGAGAATTCTGTGGGCGCTTGTTGGGTGTTTATTAAGGTGGTGCTGGGTTCTGGGTGTTTGCATGATTGACATATGGGACCCTGAGTGTGAGTATAGGTTTTCTAAATTTCGGACATGCTCGAGCTCACCCCGGAGTTCCAGTATTCTTTGTTTGAGCCGTGAAACTGCATACCTTGAGGCCTGAGTACCCTGACCATTAGAAGCTTCTGCATGTTCAACATGTGTATTGTTTTCTTTTCTGGTGCCGTTCAAATCATCCATCATTGCTCTTCCCTTTACTTTTGGTGGACTAGGATGAGGAGAAGGTGGAGGGCCCCTGGATCTTTGTAATAAGCTGATGATGCCAGTATGCACGAACCAACCTTTGGGGAGTAGGAATAATCAAAAAGAAAGAAAGAAAAATAAAAGGTAGCCAAGTCAGTAAGAGTTCTGAAAAGAGTATTTGCAGTATTTAAACACATATTGCAGAAAGGTAAATTTGCGTCCTAATTTAGGAGACTCATTGTGCCCGAGGTAGGCCTAGCGACAAGTTGATTTAGAGAACTTAGATGCTAATAAATGCCTCATTTCATTAATATAAAAATAGACGAATCCCAAAACGACACTAAGATAATAAAGATAAGTCACTATTGGCACTTGGCCTTATTACATTTAAGAAAGCAAATAAATCTAGTCTACTTGGTCCCAGAAAGACCCTCCACAGGCTTGGTTTTCCTAGCTCCATAGATCAAGTTCCCCAGTTCGCGCAGCCCCAACAACAGATGTCCTCCCTCGCCTCCTTTAGCATTATGGCAGTAGTCGATCCTCTTTATTATCTTTCTCTATAACTCCATCAAACCTTGCTCCAGATATTCCAACCTTATATTGGAGGTGATAGCCATCTCCTTCCATTCATTGATCAGTCTCATGTTGGTCTCGTGTATATCCTGATGTTCCGCCTCGGAGTCATGAATCCTCTTGCGCAGTTTGTTGTATTTGACTTGGGTCTCAGCATCTTCATCTATGATCTTGTTTCCCCGACCGGTTCCTAGCTTCACTACCCCATCTAGGATATCCTCCAACCATGCTAGGTAAAAGGGTGCACGCCCCGCATGTACCTGTAGGGCTCAATGTATTTTCTCCACAATGATCTTGTGGTGCCACATATGCTGAGCTTGGAACCTGTAAGGGATGTCGTCATCTTGAAAATCAGCTCGGAAGTGACTCATCTTTGCAACCCGTGGTATGACTTGCTTCCTGCCTTCTTTCCTCGTAACCCTGATGGGAACATATGGGTGTATTCCCCGTAACCCAATCAACACAAAGTGAGGAGCGTCCCTGGACCTGATGACGAACTCGTTAGTAGGGAACCATTCAAACATCCACTGGACTTGTTCTTTAGTCAAATTGTCAAAGAACTCTACCCATTCCTTAGCACTTTCCGGTTGAGTAAACCTGTATGGAATATAAGTCATCCGCTTATGATGATGGAAGGCTATATGATCATTCCACGCCCTTCGCGGAAACTCCTGGCGATACTGACCCTTTTGGAGATGCTTCAGTAACAACAGTTGTAGCAGCAGATTGCAACCCTCGAAATGCTTGAACCCTTTTTGGCAGTTGTCTAGAGCCCGGTAGATGTTAGCTATGATCATATGGATTACGATGTATGTCTGTCCCTAGATCCCTTACATTAAGGTCTTGGTGACCATATCCAGTCTAGTGTGAATTCTTTCCCTTTTCATTGGGAACACTATCGGACCCAAGAAGCATACAATGAACACAAAAACACTGCGGTGGATGTGACCCAAGGAAGTGATGGAAAACTCATCATGGAACATACGGTAGGACTTTCTATGACTGTATCCCTTGTACAAATAGTCGAAGGGTATATAAGGCTTCTTCAGACAATCTAGATCAGCGTTCTTCTTCAGACCCATCATCTTCAGAAACCCCTTACTGGTGCGGTGTTCTGGTACCAATAGCCCAGGGTGTTCCCAAGGCAGTCCAGTGAATCCTCTTATTTCTTCTAGGAGTGGGTCATTTCTATGTCCCCAAAATGAAACACAACCCTCTCGCTGTCCAAGAATAAAGTTGCAGCTTCAATTAGCATGTTGTTTGGCTGAATGTCTAGTAGGGATGGGAAGTTTCCTAGGATTTTCTTCACATGTTTCTTATCACTCGAGGGAAGATCTTCCCACCAATCTAGTAGCAGTGGGGGTATGCTGCTGACCATGCTGAATCTGGGGACCTCGTGCCTCATTTTATGCAAAATAAAGAAGGTTAGGCCCTTTTCCCCCAACCTGATTCGACAATTAATACATTCATGATTAGTATATTGGCATTTAGTTCTCCAAATTAATGCACAAAACATGGTTGCGTCCGTTGGGATTATCGAAACCCCGGTGGACTTTGGATAAGGCTCGTATTAAAGGGTTATTATGTGGACAACATATTAACCCGACTAGGTTTGACCATGATGCATGCACAGTTATAATTAGAGTAAGGTTACTATGAGGGTCTAGACTGGTACCCTCAAGCGGACCACTTGAGGGGGAAAGGCATGGAACCATCGACTGCACCGCTGATCGACTAGTTTTACTGCAAATAAGCCTTTCCAAATTTAAGGGTGATATATTGGAAGAGCGCAACCACTCATCAAGCGTTGCTATAGGATTGATTAGGCACGAGTGGAATATGATGTTGAGGATGATTTATGAAGCAGTAAATAGCATGTTGTCACGTATTTGCACGTTAGAAAAGTAATAAATGCAGTATTTATAATTGAAAGACATTAAGAAGGAAAACAAAGAAACAAGTCAGTTTCCAGTAAGGGAGTAAATGCTTAGAAAAAAAACAGTTAAGTTCACATCAACGGAAAAGGAAATGGTGCCCATGTGTCAACAGAGTAAACCATGTTTAGACTAATTCAAAAATCAAATTTGTTATGGTAAAAGCCTAAATCCTCAGCAGAGTCGCCATGCTGTCGCTCCCCTTTTTTCCGTTTTGCGCGGAGTGCGGGTTTCCACATTCTTTGGGACAACTCATTTCCTTTTGGGAAAGGGATATAGAAATTGAAGAGTCTCCACCTAACGGATATAAGGTGCGTTAGGGCACCTAATGCAAGTAACTCAGATAAACTGATTTGCGTTACTAGAGATTGGGCAAGGGATTTAAATTACCTTGACGGGAAGGTGTTAGGCACCCCTCGAGGTCCACAACGGTGGTTCCCGGCAAAACTCATTTTGTGAATTAGTCATTAAGCATATAAAGAAGTTTAAGCACATATGGATTATTGAAAACAAGAATAAGGGAAGTCCTAGGTTTATTAGCCTATAGGATCACATCTGTGCAATACCCGGTAAGCTTTACTCAATGAGAGGCGTTACATGTGGTATTAGCGAACAGGTCATCATATCCTTTATTACCCAATTACCCTCCCCTTAGTGGTTATATGAGCGATTCTAATTAAACGTACTCTACGCGTGCATTACCCGCCCCTTCCTTATGGACCTGGAGGTGTTTAGGACTTCTAATTAAGACAGTTCTAGACTCTCCTAAGGGGCTTAAAAGGAGAAGATCTAAGAGACAAACCAAAACAAATAGGACATTCACATAAAGAAATAATTAAAGGGGGCTCAGATTTACCTCCACAAATAAGCAAGTAATTTGCACGTCTCAAACAACAGGATTTCAGACATTTCAAAGTCCTAAAGCAGGATATCTAACTGAACATGAAAACAGGTCATATGCAATATTTTATTAAAAGTGAGGCAGTGGAGACCTAATCAGTTTGCCTACTGATTTTAGGGCTTGCTAAAGTTGGGTAGTTCACAAATAATTAAGCAAAGCAAAGTTTCACCATTTTTTGCAAGAATTTAATTACATATAGGCTTGCCTAGGTGTGGATCTTAGATGCCCTACAAGCACGATATCTATTTGTAATCAGAGTTCTAATAATCGATTTAAAACAAGCAGTTCGAGGTCATTATGTCCTATAAGCATGTTGTCTAGGTGTTGATCATTAGAAAACTGATTTTGTACACTTATCATATAAACATGATATCTAGGTATTGGGACCACTTTTAACCTACTCTCATAGACATGGTAGTTACTAATTTTATATGATTTAGGCGTGGTATTAAACCGAATGCAATAGAAGTCCTAAAGCATGGTTTCTAATGCACATACAATAATGATCATGATTATTAGGCAGGATTAGTAGCAGCTTAGTGACAGAATTTCTAAGCGGACATGATTATGGAGAAGTTTAGAAAGCAGAATTTTTAGAACAAATGGCATAATGCACCCATAAACATGTTTTCTAGTATGCCAAACAATCCTAATAGCATGGTTTCTAATGCAAGCAAATGGTCATAATAATCCTAAGAACATGATTTCTAGTGCAGGCAAATAGTCATAATAATCCTAAGAACATGATTTCTAATGCAAGAAAATAGTCATAATAATCCTAAGGGCATGATTTCTACCCAGTTTCCCCACAAAATTATATACAAATCCCTCCTTTTTTACTAGTATCTCCAATATCTGTTTACAAGAATTATTATTACAGACCATAAATGAATTACATAAGTAAATAATGCTATACTATAGGGAGCCTGAACGTGCCCAACGTGAACCTGGAAAAACCAGGCCTTCAAACAGTCTAAAGTGTCATAGTCTCATAGTGTCCAAGAGAGAGTATCCTAGTACGTCAAAGTTCCCAAGGGCCTCAGGGACCCCGAAAAATGCTCACACCAAGATCCCTTTAAAAATAGAGAAGTACTTTTGTGCAGTGTGGAAGGGCCAGCCCCACTGTGCTAGAGTTCGGAGGAATCTCATGGATTCCGAGGCAGTACACACACTAGAGGGGCATAATCCTAAGTATTCTAAGAGTTGGATTGAGAGTGCTTGAAAGAGTAGGAATAATTCTAAGAAAAATAGACCAGAAGTAAAATAGTTTAAAAGTGAAAATACTTTAGGAATGGAAATAGTTTTAGAAGTGACATATTAATAGAGGAAAAAAATATTAGAAACATTAAATTTTGTTTTAGCAAACTACAACAACTAGAAACACAGTCATAGGGTTTCAAACATGGCTTCACACTACCCAGGTTCAATTTTATTATTTAACCTTAGGTGAGGACAAACAATTTCACAGAGAGGGGATAAGGGGTTGGGGATACAGGAAGCCTAAATCAGAAACACATAATATAGGGTGAGAGTGAGAGAATATTGAGCAACAGGGACATGGAGTAGGTAAGGGATTGGTTCACATTCTACAACAATCAAATTCATAGCATTCATTAGCACATAGACTATTGATTTCGAGTCTTAATAGGAAATACATAAGTCTATCAGCCATACTTAATGATAGGTGATCACACTGACTCAAAGCAGTAGACAGGAAAACATAGGATGTAGGAGTAGTCATGCTAATCAATTCATAGAAGGGACAAGGATTTAACTATATAGCATTGATCATACCAATTGATGTTAATGGACTGAAAAGATAAGATCACTAAACATAAAAGTAAACATGTTGGTTTAAAGCAGTAAATAGGAGGGATTGGAAACTTAAACATGAGTAAAATGTTGATTAAAGCACTAGACATAGAAGAGTGAAACTTAAACATGTTGATCAAAGCACTAAAACAACAGAAGATACAGAGTTAAGTACATAAGTAATTAAACTAGTACATATGAGACATGAGTTTAACAGATACAAATCAACAGAGAATCATATAGGTTCAAATTTCATAATGACATTAGAGATAGAAACATACCAGTTAAGAGAAGAAAATAGGAGATGAAAGGTATGCAGGGTTCAGTAGTCTAGCCTTAGCTTTCAGCCGGCTAGACATGTAATGAGGACAAGTAGCAGAGAGATGAGAGAAAAGTATGTGTGAGTGTGTGTTTTTAGTGAACTATTGTTGGTGTCTTGAAGAGGCAGAATGAGAGTGTAAATATAGAACTTAGAGAGTAAAACAAATAAGGTAAAGGAAATCACATTTCAATCAATTAGAATCAGTAAGCCAATTATAGAATCAATTATAATGGAGAAATCCGGAAAAGACCCCTTTAATTGGGGATAGTCAAATAACGGTCAGAACTGGGGTTCAACTTAAGGTAAGAAATCATACCATATATAGAGTTAGTCAAATCCCAAACTTTATTGATAGTCAATTAACGCAAGCATAATTAATCAAGGTCACAAATAAGGAAACAAGGAAAAATCCCAGCAAGTACTGTTTTTAACAGGATAATTATTCGAATCCCTAATGGCAATCAATCAGTAAAATCTCAAAGAATATAGATTTTAACAAGGAATATTGTTCAAATCCCTAAATTGAATCAGCTAATATGGCTTGTTCACAGAAATAAACATAATAACGGAACAAAATTGAAGAAATCAATATAACAAAAAGAAACATCTAGGGTTGAAGCATATACATGAGACCCAGTCAAGATAGTTAAGAACAATTAGTTTAAACCCTGAAAAGTTAGAAAAAACCTTGAAGAAAAGTCTGGGACGAACCCCAATTTCAGAAAGAGTGAATAAAATCAAAGCAGTTAACGGAAACAAAATTTTTTCAAAGGAAAACACCCGATAATACTCGAATCATTTCAGATCTACAAATATCTGAACATATTCGAATAATAGTGAAACTAGGGTTTCCAAAAAACAGTAGAAATGAAAGAGACTTGGTCAAAACCCATGGATTCATACTAAAAACAAGAGGAAATCTGTACTCATAAACGACAATGGCCTTAGACAGGCCAGTAAACAAGTTTCAGGCAAGAACATGTTGAATCTATATGAGATTCTCTCAAGGATCCATGTAATCAAACAGTCAGGAAGCATAAATGGTTGGTAATGGTCGGAGAATACTCAGAATCTCCATAGATAGGAGCTTTTTGCCGGTGACGGCGATTAGGGTTAGGGGTAGGTCGAGAGAGAATTTGAAAGGTTAGGGAAACCAATGACGGCGGAATGAGAGAATGAGGGGGGGGGGGGGTAGGATTGGTTAGAGATTAAAAAGGTATGTTTTATTGTGGACCGCTGATCTAAAAGATCAACGACCACGATTAAACGAGGTTATTGAGTCAGGCAAGTATAGGTTGGTCCTGGGGATGAATTGAGCTGATTTTTAAGGGGTTTGGGCTAATATTTGAGGGGTTAGGTCCGAAAATTAAAGAAATTAAAGAGGGCTATTTGATAAATATCCAATTAATTGATAAAAATAGTTTATAAAATAATTAACAGATTATAAAAATAATTTTCATGCATAGAAATGTTTTAAAACAATTGCTTAATATTTTAAAAATACAACAAGCTATTTTCTGGAAAAATAATGTAATAATGCATGCATGGGGTATAATTGCAAAGTTATTGCAATTAAAACCCCAAAAAGTAAATGTGGCCATTTGTGAAATAATTAGTCTTAGTATAAATATAAATAGCAAAAGTAAATCATAAAATTATTATAAAATTATTTTTAGTGTAGTTAATGATTATTTATATAATTAAATATTGAGATAAATTAATAATTTTTTTTAAAAATACAAAAAATACGGAAAAATATTAATTGATGCTAATGCATAATTTTGAAAATATGTATGCATTTTGAAAAATATTATTGGGAAAAATTTGTATCAACAGTCTCAAGCAAATTAGGTTGTCGAACATGCTAAATTCCAATATCGAAGGGAAACTCTCGAGGAGATCCATGCTCGTGGCGTTGATCTTACAGTCAAGATCGAGAGTGCTAAGGAGCTTGAAGTTGAAACCAAAGTGTTGGCCTATCCTGATGACGACGACTCTTAGAGCCTGAGCGGATCTTAAAGTGGAGACTGCCCCGAGAGTGAATATGCTTCTCCCGGAGAAGACTAGGCCCTTTAGAATTTATATATTTTGTGTTTCTTTTAAGGCCATTTCGGCTTTTTGTAGAGAATTTCCATCGGGCCATGTTGCCCTTGTAAATTCCTTTTGAGTTGTATATATAAAAAGCTTTTTTCATGTCTTCTAAGTCTATTTTCTTTTCATTGACCTATACAAAGGCCAGAGTTGTTTTCTAAAATCCAAGGTTGAATTGTTTGAAAAATGAATCAGTGTAGCCTTTAGGACTTATGGTTGAGCGAGGTTCTGCTAGAACTCGAAATAGGGTAACCCTTAGGTTTTCGAGTTGAGCGAGAATGGTCTCTCGAACTCAAAGCAAAAACAACCCTTAGGCTTTTGTATTGTGTGTATTAGGCCGATATGGCCTTTGTAAAAAGATCATTTATACAAGTAAGGATTTCTCCCCTTTTCGACTTTGAAAAAGTTTTTATCACGTGTGTTTACAAAACTTGTAATGCCTTAGCATGAAATATAAAGGGATCGTTCGAGAGTTCAAACAATCTTGTATTCATTAGAGTTTTCGAGGCTTGGTGTTATCAAAGCCTTTTACGACTTTGTCGGGGGTAGCCTTTTTAACCGGTTATGAAAGAATTCAAAGGCCTATTTTGTTATGAAATAAGGACGTTTTTGAACTGTATTAATTTGGCTGTAGCCTACTAGTAGGGAATATGCCCGTTGAGCTTATTTTCCCGTTTTACTTCAAGCTTGCCCAAAGTATCAGTACCTGAGTGGGGCGCCCGTGGCCTTTAAAATTCGAGGGTTTCCAAAAAAAGTCTCATGACCTCGAAGTTTCAATAATTCGATCTTATTTAAATTTACTTTTCGGACAGTAGTCCCCGAGCATGGGAGTAATTATCCAAACTCTTGTTATAATAGGCCCTTGATCCGGTTTCCATAATAGATTGACAATATGAAATTGCAAAGTAGAAAAACTTTTCTACAGCATGAGATATCAGCAAGGAAAAATACTTCTCTTTATAAATGATTATACATGCGTACATGTTTTGTGCCAAGGCTCGAGAAACCTATGCGAGCACAATGACTAGGGTCAAAAGGCTACGACCAAATACAATGACTATGGTCACAAGGCTACGACCAAAGTAACGCGACTCGGGGACGCCCGACTGTCGCCATAAAATTACAGGCTACCCTCGACATAAGAAAAAGAGCTTCTATCATGTTCATGTCAACTCCAAACAATGAAAAGGCTTCGAAACAATTCAGCCATAGCAAACCTCCGAAGGTGCTCATTTACTGTCACATAACGACTCATAGTCGAGGTTCTTATCAAACCGTCGAAGAGTCAGACGAACACAAAAACTTCAAAAAAGTCTTTAACGAGGGAAAAATATAGCCATACTAGAGGTCGTAACGACCCCATGCGTAAGAGCCTAAGAAGCTAACCTAAAAAATGCTTAAGGGCCAACGCATAAGAGCCTACGGGCCAACTTAAAGAGCCTTAAGGCCAATTCATAAACCTAAGGGTCGATGAGATCGAATTCGAAACTCGACTCGAGGACTGAGCCCTAAACGATTAACAAAAAAGTGCCAAAGGGCCAATGCGTAAGAGCCTACGGGCCAACTTAAAGCCGCATAAGGGAAAATGGGTAAGAGCCTACGGGCCAGCCTAAACAAGCCTCAGGGCCGATTCATAAACCTAAGGGTTTTTACCTCGAAGTCCAATTCATTTGGCTAATCGTTGACAAACATCAAAATTCGAAAGGCAAGAAAGATAGACACAAGCAAAGCAAAATTAATGTAAGAAGAAAACCGAAAGGTTTCTTTCTATATATATAAGAAATATTATAGGGCTTTATTTACAATGCTCTCTAAGAGACCTATGCACAGAATCAGAAAGAAAAATCCTAGTCTACTCTCCCCTCGGGGACTACGACTCTATCGGCTTCCTCTTCATTATCTTCGGAATCAGATACGAGGAATTTGGCGTTGTATTCGTCTTCCTTGTCCTGCTCTATCTCTTCTAAGAGATCAAAGACCCTAGTGTGGATCTCCTCGAGGGTTTCCCTCAGGGATTTGCATCGTGCATATTCATTTCTTCTGTTGTCCCTATCAGAAGCCCCTCTCAACTCGGCTCGAGCATCGACAATGTCTCTCAAATAGACGACCACTTTCTTATCGGCCTTAGCCCGAATCTCTTCAGCTTCATCCCGGACGTCCACGACCTCGACCTTCATCTTCAATAGATCAGACTCGAGCCTTACAATCCTTATCGTTTTCACCGAGTTGTTTTCACGAGTATTCTGGAGTTGCACCTCGAGGGCGGAAGCCTTGGCCAAAGCATTCTTCTTGGCCGCAACGTGGGCATCTATCTGAGCCCTTAGCTCGTTGCACTCATGAATTGCCTGGCAAACTTTACCCCAGAGGCGTTCCAAGTCCTCTGTCCTTCTCTGCAACTGAAAAGTCAGAATATTAATCTACGAAGATAGGAGAAGAAACATGCATGGCCTCAAAACAAATGTTACCTGTCCCTCGAGACGACATTCGTAGCTCTGGCTAATATCCATCTCATAGCGAATGTGTATCAACTCTTTATCTCTTTTATCACATAGGAGCCTAATGGATTTCTCCCTGTCCAAGGCTCTTCGCAACCGAGCCTTGCAACTAAGTACCTTAGACTTGAGCTTGTAAAAAGCCTATGAAAAAGATTCTTTAGTTAGAAAATGAGAACGGAGCTAATAAAACCACATAGACCATCGAGGCATACCAAAGAGAAAAACCGTTGAGCCTCTTTGAGGGCCGAGCGAGCATCTCCTGGTTAGGCCTCTCCGGCCCCCGTTGAGCCATCCCAAGAGGGAACATGATCATTCGAGACTCATCTCCCATTAGGGCCCTTGGCCTCGAACATCCCTCGAAGTACCTTCGACGGGAGGAGAAAGTGGTGGCAGAAGACCCTTTTTCCCTCGAAGTACCTTAGACCAGGGAAGAAGACGGTGGAAAAAGGAGGAACTGCTCTCCCGAGGCTAGAGACCTCAGGTTGGACAGTCTCGGCTTCATCTCCTTTATGCCTCCGGGCAGACCCTACCTCACTATGAATCTCCTCGCCCACTGTCGCGCCCCCTTTTTCCCCGAGCACTCCTTTCAGAGCCGGTTAAGAGGGTTTTTGACATTGGTCGGGACAACTCATTCCCTTTGGATAGGGGTTCACATATTTTGAAGAGTTACCACCTAACGATTTTGAGGTGCGTTAGGGTACCTATTGGGGTAGATTTACAACTAAGTTTGATAACCAGAGACATGGTAAGGGTTTGAAATTATCCTTAGGGGAAGGTGTTAGGCACCCCTCAGGTTCCACAAGTGTGGTTCGCGGCCAAATAGCTTTTGTGAATTTGTACAATTAGCAAGTAAACAATTAATGTCCAAATAGTAGGGGATTTGAAATGTTCACAGCCTAAGCGCACATTACTAGTTTGAAAACGTTTTATAGCTAATAGATTTTTGAAAAGGATTATAGTCCAACATGTTTATGGAGGTAAGGGGTATCCTAGGTTTGTTTATAATATGGATCACATCAATGCAATACCCGGTATGACAATCCTCAAGGAGGGGCTACACGTGGTATTAGTGCACCGGTCATCATATCCATATCTACCCTTTCCCACCCCGTGAAGGTAACTAAAGTGAGTGTTGGTCACGACCTCTATTGCATGCTGTTACCCGTACCTTCCTATTAGTCCCGGAGGAATTTAGGACTTCTATCCTATACAGGAGGTTCTAGGCAGACCCTCAGGTTTTAAAGGTAAAATGCTAAGGCGACATATAGAAAAATAGATAGGACTGCAGATAGGGGAATAACATATAAGCAGGAAAGGCTCAAATACCTCCACGAATAATACACAGAATCAGCATGACTCAAACATAGTTAAGGTCTTGGTTTAAATTCAGAACCCAAGCATGGTATCTAAGTGATAGCAACAGAGAGACGGATTTATTGTATAACTCAGAGAGGAAGTCCTAATCAGTTTTGCCTACTGATTTTAAGCATGCTGATAGTTAGACAGTAATCACAAAGGACAATTTCAGTTTTGTTTAAGGTTGATTACCTAAGGCTTGCCTAGGTGTGGGATCATATATAACAGTTATCAAGAGCGTTAACCATTTTAAGGTTGTTACACCTAAGAGCATGCAGTTCTAAGTGTTGCAGAATACATATGAGTTTGTTACCAGTTGTTAGAGCGAGGTGGAGTGCTTCATATTTCTTTCATACATCAGTAATTAGGCCAAGTGTAATTAGGCGGGTGTGATCCTAGAACATGATGTCTAATGCAAAGTGATGCACATGCAGAATCACTAAGGCAGGGTTTCTAAATGCACACAGAAATCATAGCTTGTTTTAATGTTGTTTACCTTAGAACAGGATTTCTAAGTGTGCAGCGTAGTCGTAGCATAATGAGACATGATTGCATGAATAACAACTTATGTTAACATATTTATCTAGAACATGATTTTAAATGCATAGCGGTGACAGTTTATTTTATGTTATTATTTACCTTAGAGACATGATTTCTAAGTGATAGTAGTAATGATGAGATGCTGAAGGAAACAGTATATATGAGTCCTAGGGAGACATGGTATCTAATGCATGGCATTCTTTGTGTGTTATGCCTAAACATGGAGTCTATTACACACAGAAGAAAGTAAACTTAGGAAGCATGGTTTCTACCCTTGATTACCCTACATCATACATATTAACCTCCATTTTCACTATCCAACCCCAGAGTTGCTTACAAATAATTATTACAAGCCATTGAGCATGAATTACATAGCCGAAATAAGAAAAATAAGAAGTTATCTATAGGGAGCCTGCAGTATAGGACCAGATCTCAATATCCTCAATGTCAGGTGGTGTTTCACATCCTTTCTCATAATCTGGGTGTGTCAAAGTTCCCTAAGGACCTCAAGGGATCTCGGGAAGTGCGCACACCCATATTTCATAGCCATAGTAGAGTAAGTGCAGTGTGGAAGGGCCAGCCTTAGTGTGTAAAAGTTTAGAGGGAGCTCAAGGATCCCAAAGCAATGCTCACACAAAGAAGGCATAACCTAAGGATCTAGGAGTAAAGTGAGGGTGCTTGACATAGTTTTGAAAGCTTTGAGTAAGGAAATAGTTTTACACAAGAAAAACTGGTTTTAAAAAAAGAGTTTTTGTAAAGGACTTTATTCAGTAAAAACAGTTTGAAAAGAGTAAGGCAATCAGAATGAATACATTCACATTTTTAGGATCAGAACAACATACCAAGGCAAGTTTAACAATCACAAACAAGGTAGTGAGGGATTGGGGACACATAAAGGTACAGAGTAGTGAACATATAACAGGCAGAAGTACAAAGAGGTACAGAATAAAAGCTCTAAGGGATTCATGGAATTGGGGTATAGCATAGTGTAGGATTAGACTAAACATAACAACATCAAACATCTTAAGGCAGTAGAGTATGCCCTAACCAAAACTAATGTACAAACATAGGAGTAGAGTAGAATACATTGAAGCAGGTTTTAAGTTCGTAAAGCATAGCTTAACATACTAGATGAAGTAGAGATTTTAATTACATGTTGAACAATAAAATAGTAGATAGAAGCATATCAGAAACGCAATGAATTGAAGCAGCAATAGAAACATGTTGATTTGAGAACCGGAATTTGAATTAGAACATACCAGTGAAGTGAAGACAGTAAACACAAAGTAGAGGAGAGCACATTAGTTAGCCTTAGCTTGCCGCCGGCTAACTAGAATAGTAAGAAGTAGCACAAAAAAGAGAGAAGAGAGCAGAAAGTTTTAATTGTGAGAGAGAGAGGTATTGGACCAGTTAGTTCCTTTGTAGCTTAATGAAAGAGTGAAGGTACTTATAGTTTTGAAAATAGGCAGAAAATAAGGTAACAAATTGTCACGCCCGAAAACTGAGGGACACGACCGGCGCTCGACCGGGTAGCCCTAGTCAAGCGAACCTGGATTCCTTATTCCATCCCACGCATTATCCCGTGACTCCAATGTACATTATTCAATTATAATTTAAACACATTCTTACAACCTAGAATTAAATTCTAGATTTCTGTCATTACCCACATGTGGTACAATACTTACAAAATATACATAACATACAGGTTTACTTAACGTGGTCTACAAGTTATACTGCCCAAAATACATATGTACATAACCCACATTTCCTGTCTACGGAGCCTCTAAGAGTACAAAGAAGTTATATAATACTTGCCGGTAACAAGGCTCCGGCTATACCTTACACAAATGCCAAAATGAAAATCTGGAAGAAGAGGTGGCATGAACCACACCGGACCCCGATAGGAAAGGGGCTCACCAAAACAGCTGAGGAGATGAAGAAGAGGCACCACTAACGGTGGGCTGAGCTACCTGCTATGGAACCACCTACATCCATATAAAAGATGTAGCGCCCCCGGCAAAAGGAACGTTAAAACTGTCGAATAGTACTAGTATGTATGAACAAACTTTATCCCAAGTACAATCAGGTAGTACACAAATAAGAGACAGTTAATAGAATCCAACAAGGATTGCTCAGAAATCGAAATAACCAAAATCAAGAGTTTCACAAATTCCCCTTTTCTTTTTCAACACCTCCATATTCAAGAGTTTCATAGATTTTCATTTCAATAGTGATAATGATCACATTCCGTCCTTATTACCTCGGCCACCCTTATCACCTTCTCTCACCCTTATTACCTCGTACACCCTTATTACTCCGTGTTGCGGCGTGCAACTCGATCCCACCGGACAATCAGTAATCACCACCAATTTAAATCAGAAGGATATTCATCATGAAGAACATAAGTTCATATCAACCAACAACTATGTGAAATCAAGGAACAATGATCATTACCAATCAGCAATTCATATATGGTGTTGCCACAGTCATTTAACTTAATAAAATCAGTCCATATTTACATTCATCATTCGCTACACATCCCTTAGCCCTTTGGTACGTTCAACAATGCATTTAATATCAACACCAACCAACAATTCAATCACAAAGATTCTCATCATCAAGGATATTCATTCGTAACAACCAAATAACCATATGAAATCACGGCCACAGAAATATTTATCCAACAGTGAATCATATACAGTATGCCATCAACATAAAGCCCAATTAGTTATCCATGTTTCCTTTCCATTATTTACTACACGGCATTTAGCACTTAGATACATTCAACAATTGGATTCGTTATCATTTCTTTCGTTTGGTAGTACATCCTTTCATACCGAGGTATTCAATAGTTAACGAGATTTGCACGCGATAGAGTAAGCACAAGGAATCACCATTTTCACAACCTCACACAGCACGATGGTATGGCAATAAGCTAGGACAATTAGAGAATAGAATCTGACGTCTCAACACATTAGAATAATCAATTCACATAATCTCAAACAAATTACACATACCATATGCTCGAACATCAATAAGAAGATCTACAAAGGTTAAAATTATCCATACATACCTTGTGTCGAATTTTCCCTTTTTAATTCCTATCACAAATCACCGGACCGTCAAGTAACGTCAATCTAATTCATAATGCAACTCATTCAACTTAGAATTGGGAATCATGAACACAATTCAAACTCGCCTAGACATTTTATCAAATGCCATTTGACCCCCTTAGATTTCTAACCCCTTATTTGCGAATATTAACCCTAACCCACTTCCTTTTACTAGATTGCGACAATTAATGGACATGCATGCAAGGTTATTCTCTTTTATCTTCAAGAACTCCTTTAGGGGAGTTCTACTTATTAACCAAAGTCTGGAAATTTAAGGGAAATGGGGTGGGGACTTACCTCTTTAAGTGAAGAAGACAATAACTCGATAAATTCCCGGGCTTGAGTGATTGTGGAAAACCAAATGGAGGATGTTGAAACCCCTTTCTCTCAAGAACTCTCTTTTTCTCTCTCTATTCTTAGTCAGAAAATGGTTAAAAATGAAGGGGAGGGGTGTTTTATTGAACATGTGGTAGGGTTTTAAAATTAGAAATTAGGAGCCCCGACATGGAATGCGGTCGTGAATGCGATCGCATTCTTGACATGCGGTCCGCAGACCGGTCGCAGAATGGCCCTCAAGATGGGCCAAACTAAAAACACACTGTGCAGGTATGCGACCACTATGCGGTTCGCATACACGTTATGCAGTCGCATAGTGCGTCGTATAACCTCCCTCACCAAAAAACCAATGGGCAAGAATGCGACAACTATGCGGTCCGCATAACCAGAATGCGATCGCATTCTGGACCGCATAGTTGTCCTTAATTTGGGTTGAAGTCTGCCCAGGTATGCGACCATTATGCAGTCCGCATACATGTTATGCGATCGCATAGTGCGTCGCATAACAACGCAATTTCTGGAAAAAATTTATCTTTCAAATCCCGGGTTACTTTTAACTCAAAATAAGTCCATGTTAAGAATTTCCACAGTTATACAACACGAGGACCTATTTGGGCATTATTTTAGACATGAAATTTCACAGGTCTTTACCTCCTCCCACACTTAGAATCATTCGTCCTCGAATGAGGATCGGTAAATCATTCGGTTTGGAAAACACATTATGCCAACCCCCAAATTTTTAACTAACTCCGACATTTTCTAAAAATTTCGCCAGAATTTCCTCTGTAATTAGGCCTATCTACCTGTCAGAGAGCCCTCAAAAACACATTCCAATTTAATGCTACATAATGCGGTTATTCTAACAACTTTTATATAACCTTATCACCTCAACGGCTTGCATATAGTCAATTTCTTCCACATGCCATGTATATACTTCAGTAAAATCATTACCAATCTACACTTTTATTAATCTTTTAACCATCACAGGAGTTTCACTTACTCTAACCATTTTCACACATTTCAGTTATCCCATCAAATCATACATAGTTCAATTTCTTCAACCTGCTTATACATAATTTAGTCAACACCACAACGTGCATATCATCTAACTACCACGTGAATTGCACAAAATTTTAGCTTGCTACAAAGAGCTGCACATTACTCAAATAATCACAACATGCACAAATACGGAAAAATTTGGGATGTTACAATAACAAGGAAATCAGGAGGGTGTGACAAGACCAACACAGAGGTGAGTTCACCTAGAGATGGCGATTCTCATGATCACTATCAGACTTGTTCAAACAATTGGGGATATTTTCTTTCATTTCATTTTCCGCTTCCCACGTGGCTTCCTCAACTCGCTGACTTCGCCACAACACTTTAACAGAAGCAATTTCTTTGTTTCTCAATTTACGAACTTCCCTATCAAGAATAGCAATCAGAACCTCTTCATATGACAATTCTTCACTAACCTCAATGGTTTCAACTGGAACGATGGCGGAAGGATCTCAAATTACCTTCTTCAACATAGACACATGGAATACTGGGTGCACTAATGACATTTCAGGGGGCAATTCCAGCCTATACGCGACTTGCCCTACCTTTTGAGCGATCTGATACGGCCCGACATACCTTGGGCTCAATTTTCCTTTCTTTCCAAACCGCATGACTCCCTTCATGGGAGATACCTTCAAGAATACCCAATCATCTACTTGAAACTCTAAATCTCTACGACGAACATCCGCATAGGATTTCTGACGACTTTGAGCAGTTTTTATCCTTTCCTGGATCACTCTAACTTTTTCCATAGCTTGGTGCACAACATCTGGCCCTATCAATTCTGCCTCACCAACCTCAAACCATCCTATCGGAGATCTACATCTCCTTCCGTACAATGCCTCAAATGGGGCCATCTGAATACTAGCATGGAAGTTGTTATCGTAAGCAAATTCTATAAGCGGCAAGTGATCATCCCAGCTACCCTTGAAATCCAAAACACAAGCCCTCAACATATCTTCAAGCATCTTAATAGTCCGCTCCGCTTGACCATCCGTTTGTGGGTGGAAAGTTTTGCTGAGATTTACCTAAGTACCCAAACCTTGCTGAAATGTCCACCAAAAATTAGTTGTGAACTGGGCCCCTCGATCCGACATAATAGAAACTGGAGTGCCATGAAGTGTGAATATTTCCTTGATATACAACTGAGCGTACTACTCTGCAGTATCGGTGGACTTGACTGGCAAGAAGTGAGCTAATTTCGTGAGTCGATCCACTATAACCCAAATTGAGTCGAACTTGCGCTGAGTGCGAGGTAACCCTACCACGAAGTCCATGTTGATCATCTCCCATTTCCACATCGGTATTTCCATAAGCTGAGTCAGCCCACCGGGCCTCTGATGCTCGGCCTTCACCTGCTGACAATTCGGACATCTAGACACCAAGTCTGCCACACCCCTCTTCATACCATTCCACCAATAAATCTCCTTGAGATCGTGATACATTTTTGTGGAACCTGGGTGAACATAATACCTAGAATTATGATCCTCTACCATCACCCTCTCCCGGAGATCATCCACATCTGGAACACATAGTCTCCCCTGACACCGCAAGACACCGTCATCATTGCCGAGTGAAAAAGCTGAAGTCTTGTGATTTAGAATTGCTTCCCTCACTTGTATCAATGATGGGTCTCTGAATTGCTTTTCCTTGACTTCTGTTACAAGTGAAAACTCCTCTCCATTTCGCACCACGACATTCCCCTCATCTGAGGTCGAAAGACAGACCCCAAGACTGGCCAACTGATGAACCTATGGAGCCAAAGGCCTCTGATCGGACTCTAAATGTGCCAAGCTACACATGGATTTCCGACTAAGAGCGTCGGCTACCACATTCGCCTTTCCTGGATGGTACAAAATATTCATATCATAATCTTTGAGCAATTCTAACCACCTTCGCTGCCTTAAATTCAACTCCTTCTGTTTGAATAGGTACTGAAGACTCTTGGTCCATGAACACGTCCACATGGACCCCATAAAGATAATGCTGCAAAATTTTCAATGCAAACACAACCGTTGTGAGATCCAAATCATAAGTCGGATCATTCTTCTCGTGATTCTTGAGTTGTCTTGAAGCATACGCTATAACTTTACCACACTGCATCAACACACACCCCAAACCAACTCTTGCATCATCATAATAAACCACGAATCCCTTTGAACCTTCTGGCAAGGTTAACACCGGTGCTGAAGTCAATCTCGACTTCAATTCTTGAAAACTCTTTTCACAAGCATCGGACCACTGAAACTTAACTACTTTCTGCGTCAGCTTAGTCAATGGGGAGGCGAGAGTGGAGAATCCCTCCACAAATCTCCGATAATACCCAGCAAGACCCAAGAAACTACGAATCTTTGTTGGGGTCGTTGTTGTAGGCCAATCCTTTACCACTGCAATCTTTTGGGGATCAACTTGAATCCCTTCCCTAGAAACAACATGGCCCATAAACGCGACTGATTCTAGCCAAAACTCACATTTCGAAAATTTAGCATACAACTGGTGATGATGAAGAGTCTGCAGGACTTCCCTGAGGTGATTAGCATAATCTTCCCGACTTCGCGAGTAGACAAGGATGTCATCAATGAAAACAATCACGAAGGAGTCTAGAAATGGATTGAAAACCCGATTCATAAGATCCATGAAAGCTGCTGGAGCATTGATCAGTCCAAAGGACATTACCAAAAATTCAAAATGATCATAACGAGTCCTGAAGGCGGTCTTAGGAATATACTGCTCTCTGATCTTTAACTGATGATACC
>ML291015.1:0-26903 GCA_005239495.1 Nicotiana undulata | reverse complement strand
CGATGTCGTTCTCCTATCGGGTGGTTTGAGCCTGGCGAGGCCAAGTTATATGGCTCAGATTTGGTGAGAGATGCTTTGGATAGGGTGAAGATTATTCAGGAGAGACTCCGCACAGCTCAGTCCAGACGTAAGAGCTACGCAGATCAGCGGGCGCGAGATGTAGCATTTATTGAGGGAGATAAGGTTATGTTGAAGGTTTCGCCGATGAAGGGCGTTATGAGGTTCGGGAAGAAGGGCAAGCTGAGCCCCAGGTTTATAGGCCCTTTCGAGGTGTTGAGGCGAGTCGGGGAGGTTGCTTATGAGCTTGCTTTACCTCCCGCCTTATCAGGAGTTCATCCCATATTTCATGTATCTATGCTCCGGAGATATCATGCCGATTTATCTAACGTGATTGATTTCAACACTATTCAGTTAGATGAGAAGTTGGGCTTCAAGGAGGAGCCAGTTGCTATTATTGATAGGAAGGACCGCCAGTTGAGGTCTTAGAGAATTTCTGCCGTAAAGGTTCAGTGGAGGGGCCAACCAGTAGATGAGGCGACTTGGGAGTCCGAGGAGGACATGCAGAGCATAAATCCACAACTATTCGGCACTCCAGGTACGATTTTGTTTTAGAGGGGGAGATTGTGATGACCCAAAAGGCGCGTAGCCGGGAAACTTTTATGTGATAAGTTGATTAAGAGTTGAATTTATGATAATTTATTAAATAAAGTTGACTTTGGTCAACATTTTGTAAACGGACCCGAACCCGTGATCTGACCATCCCGGAAGGTCCGTAGGAAAATATAGGACTTGGTCGCATGCCCGGAATCAAATTCCGAGGACCCAAGTTCGAGAAATGAATTTTTAAAGAAAATTGTCTTATGAAAATAATAAAGACTTATGAAAATGACCCCCGATGTGAAACCTGTGCTGTCGGGCCCGTATTATGGTTCCGGATCCCAGGACATGTTCAATATATGTTAATTAGGTTATCTGTGAAATTTGGTAAGAAACAGACTTGATTTGACGGGTTTCGGATCAAATGGGAAATTTAGAGTTAATGAAGTTTTGAGAAATCTCATAGAATTTTAAATTGGTTTGGAATGTGATTTTGTGTTCCCGAGGTCCGAATGAGATTCCAAGACCGGGGATAGTTCCGTTATGTCATTCATGACTTGTGTGCAAAATTTGAAATCATTCCGAGTAGTATAGACCGGTACGGTGCATTGAAGTGTAATCTAGAATTTCAAGTTCTTAAGTTTTGATTCGTTTTGGTTTTGGGGTTGAATTCTGAGTTTCGTTGTTGTTTTTCATATTCCGAGAGTTCGAGCGAGTCCGTATCACGAATACAGACTTGCCGGTGCTTTTGTACGGGGTACCGAAGGGCTTGGGTGTGTTTTAGACCCCCGGGAGCTAAGTTAGAAAAAGCAGAAATTTCTGCTATCTGGTTTCCTTCTCTGCGATTGCGGAAGGTGGGTTGCGATCGCGGAGAAGGATTTTGCTGGGATGTTTATGCGCGCAGAGGTTTGGGTTCCACACATTCGCGATCGCAGCCTTTTCTTGCGATCGCATTGAGTCGCATTTGGGCCGGGTGAGTTTGTTCTTCGCGATCGCAGGAGCTCTGCCGCGATCGCAGAGGTCCGGCCAGCTGGCCTTCGCGATCGCAGGACCTCTGCCGCGATCGCAGAGGTCTGGCCAGTTGTCCTTCGCAATCGCAGGGCCCTTGTCACGATCGCAGTGAAGGAATCCCTGGGCAGCTTTATTAAATACGGGACTTAGCATATTTCCTCCATTTTAATCTTCCTCCTCAAGTTCTTAGAGAGCTCTTCAAGGAACCTTCCACCACTGTTATTAAGGTAAGTAAATTCCATAGTTTTACTAGTTTCAAACATTAATTCCTAGTTAAATTCACTACTAAATTATCTAAAATCATTGAATTAGGTAGTAACTTTAGGGTTCTTGAGGATTTTGTGATTTTCCATTTTAGTCCATGAATTCAAGTAGATATCACACCTTAATAATCCTTAGGCTATGGGTGAGTGATCCCTTCGAGAATTTTCGGAACTTGATCATGCGGGACCGGGGTTGGAATTTGGAATTTCTTTAAGAATAGCGATTTTAATGAATATCTAAGATAACTTCCCACATTGTGCATGCATTGATTCAATTGTACCCCCTTTTGACTAGTTGCGAGTCCTCGGGTGTAGAGTTCGGAGTTTTGGGCGCAATTGTGGTCCGAGGTGTAGATTCGACATGAGGTGAGTCTCCTTTCTAACCTTGTAAGAGAGAATTGTCCCCATAGGTGATGTATATGCTATGTGTAAATTGTTTGGGGGCTACGTACGCGCCAAGTGACGAGAGTCCGTACATAGAAGCTATTATTGTTATGTCCGGGTAGTTAGGCCCACATCATGCCTTGTATGCTTCCTCGTAATGCCTTATATGCTTTTCTCGTAATGCCTGATATGTTTTCCTTGTAATGCATTATATGATTTATTGTGACGCCATATGTACCATGAGATTATGTTTTGTATAGTATTGTTCCTCTGAGGCTTTGTGGAAACTTGTTGAATGGCAAGGAATTTGTTATGGAACGTAAGTATTGTGAAATATATGGGATCGGGCCGTACGCCACGACAATGTTGAGAAATTGTGAAATATATGGGATCGGGCCCTACGCCACGGCATTGTCGAGAAATTGTGAAATATATGGGATCGGGCCGTACGCCACGACAGTGTTGAGAAATTGTGAAATATATGGGACCGGGCCGTATGCCACGGCAGTGTTGAGAAATTATGAAATATATGGGATCAGGCCGTACACCACGGCAGTGTTGAGAAATTTTGAAATATATGGGATCAGGCCGTACGCCACTGCAATATTGAGAAATTGTGAAATATATGTGATCGGGCCGTACGCCACGGCAGTGTTGAGGAATATTTGACATATATGGGATCGGGTCGTACGCCACGACAGTGTTGAGGAATAATTGTGATATATACATGGGATCGGGCCGTACGCCATGGCGAGTTTAGAAGGTACCTTATTGGAGCGGTCCGTACGCCATGGAGGATATAAGAATTTGTGATTATTGTTTCGNTGTATTTCATTATATTCTATCATATGTTATTACTGTTGGACCTTAGTGAGTATCGAGTCGACCTCTCGTCACTACTTCTTCGAGTTTAGGCGGGATACTCACTGGGTACATATTTATTTAATATGTACTCATGCTGCACTTTCTTTTCTTTTCTATACTTGACTGTACAGGTCCGGTGGCTGGTACGTCTGATTATCATACCGGTGCTAGATATTGATAGCGTGGTCATACTTCACGGTGAGCTGCTTTCCCGGCGACTTTCTAGCAGCACCCTGGAGTTCTTTTGTTATATTCTCTGCCCATTTCATTCAGACTGAGACTCTGTACATATTGTAGTCATTGTATATTCAGTAGTTGCCCATGACACTCGTGAAACTAGTTCCTGGCACACACGCGTGGTGTATATATATTTTTGGGTTTGGGTGGTACAAGCATGCATATGCTTTATTTCCATGTCAAGCTATCATCATGTTTAACTGTTTAAAATTTGTAAATGTTGACTTGTTTAATTAGATGGGAAGGGTAACACTTAGTGTAATTTGTGTTGGCTTGCCTAACTCCATCGTTGGGCGCCATCACAACCCGAGTTAGGATTCTGGGTCGTGACACATAATGGCAGATACGAGGCTCACAGATCCCTCCACAAGTAAACACATAGATAACACGTCTCAAACACAATCAAGGTCTCAAGGTCAGGATTTAAAACAGGAGTTTTTGAGGTTGAAATAGTATGGTTTCAGCAGTTTCAAAAAGCGAATGCCTTTTGAAAACTCAGTAATGAAGCTGTCATTCAGTTTAAAAAGAAGAGTGATTGATTTTAGATTCCAGTAAGTAACAGAAAATGAATAGCAGTTCAATGAAGTCCTCAGTAAAGCAAATGAAGAACTTTTAGAAAATTTCGGTAAAGCATGATTTAGAATGGCAGAGTGATTTAAACGGGCAAGTGACTTTTGGAAGATCCAGTAGTTTAAAGCAGAATAGGAGTCAGTAGTTTAAGGAAGACTTTAGTAAAAGGAGAGTAAGTAGTAGCTTTAAAAATATAGAGCAGGTATTCAATTGAACAGAATGATTTTTTTTTTGCAAAGAGTGAAAACTGCCTCTGAAACCCAGTAATTCGAAAACACACAAAGCAGTAATCTAATAACTTAGTTTAAGAGGAAATGAATGCATGATTTCCGGAATCAGTGTTTGAAAACAGTAGAGTAGGAGTTTTTTTAGAAAATAGGGTGAACTTCAGAAAGAGATAAAACAGGAAAGAAAAACATCAAATTTTAAGAATTTCAAAAAAAAGGGACTGATTGGTTCTAATGCCAGCTAAGTGAAACACAATTAGGTTTTGGTTTTAATAATGTATTAGGCCTAAAGTTTGCCTAGGCGTTCGTATACATTGCCTATTTGTTTAAAGGTGAACATGCAGACTTTAGTTCTGATTTTTAAGATATGCAGGATAATATACTTGCAGAAGCGTTTAAAACAATTTAGCCACATTTTAGCGAGACTACCAGATTAGATACACGCTAACTAGGTGTTAAGCAAAATACAACTTGAAACAAACATGCTGAAAGGTAAGGTCCTAAAGAACATGGTATCTAATGCACACAAGGATACCTAAAGACATGGTTTCTAAATGTAATGCTTATGGTAATGTAGTAGCCGTATATTATATCACTTGTTGTAGTTGTTAACTGTGAACATGGCTTATAAAATGACAGGAACATAATAGACATGCTGAAATAAAGAACCTAAACATGATTTCTATTGCATGATATGCATGTCCTAAACAGGATACTATTGCACACATAGGGAAATAAATCCTATAGTCATGATTTCTACCCGTTACTATACTAAACATGCATAACCCCTTCCCATATCCACTATCCAGCCCCAATTATTCATTTACAAATTATTAGAAACCAAGAATAATAAATTACATCACTTAAAGGAAAATAAGAAGCTAATTCTATAGGGAGCCTTCAATCCGGCCCTTATCTCCCAACCTCAATCATTTCGAGTTTCACAGCCTTTCATGGTCTGGGTGCGGCAAAGCTCCCTAAGAACCTCGTGGGTCCCTGTCCAATGCCAGCACCCAGACATAGTTGCCAAAGTTCAGCGTGTGTAGTGTGGAATTACCAGCCTCAGTGCGTCAAAGTTCAGAGGGAACTCAAGATTCCCTAAGCAATGCTTACACTGAGAGGGTAGAACCTAAGTTTCTAGGAGTAATGTGAGGTGCTAGGAGTGAGTTTAAAAGAGGGATAGAGTTTTTGAAAGACAGGATCCATTTGGAAGTGGTTACAAACTGAAGATTTATTTTAACAGAATAGCTTTTGAAAAAAGTAGTAGTATCTGAGAAGAACAGACCAGAACAAGTCTAGCAATACGAAGACAATGGGGATTGGGGACAAATAGGTCACATAATAGACAAGAGAAGATGCATAGATTCAATAAAACTTGTTTAAACATAGTTGCACAAGTCAGAGAAATTCAGGGGATAGATAAGCCACATAGTAATCAGGAAGAGTTTAAAACTTGGTTAAACATAGTTGCACAAATCAGAGGGGTTCATGGAATCAGGAAATGGCCAAGTTTAAACATGACAATAGACAGTAACAGGATACAGGCATAACATGTACAAATCAAGAATAAACAACAATCCTAGAAGCATTAGCATGTAAATCTTAAAGAGATGAAGCATGGTGAGACTGAAAGCTAAACAAGAGACTTAAATGCAAGTTGAACAATAGAAGCACAAGTAGAAGACAATTAGGAATATGATAAACTGAAGTAATAAGAAACACATTGGTTTGGAGCTTGAATCTTAATTAGAGCATACTAGTGAGAACGAGTAAGCAGAATGAAAGAGAAAAATGAGCACAATGGTTAGCCTTGGCTTATAGCCAGCTAACAGTAACCAAGAGAAAAAGAGAGCAGTAGTAGAGCAAAGAGTTTTGTAAGAGAGAGTAAGTTCTTAACACAAGTCTCTGTGTGTGTGAGAAGCTTAGAACAGTGTTATTGTTCGTTGTTTGCTTAATGAAAGAGCATGAGTAATTATAGTTGAAAACATGTGATCAAATAAGGTAAGAATCACAAATGCATGATAATAAGAGAAGGCAGAATCCAATCAGTCAGGAAATCAATGACACGGTTCCCTTGAATTATGGGATTCAAACTCAGAAATGGTAAAGACATACAGCCACATAAGGTAAGTAAAAATCAATAAAAGGTTTAAATAAGGAAGGAATCCAGGTCTGTTAAGTAACATGGGACTCGAAATTAATCAACCAAAGAATCAATATATTCATTCCCTTAAATCAAGGGATTCAAATTCAAAAACGGTAACACATATAAGCAAGGTAATAGATCAATCAAGACTCAAATTAAGGAAAGAAATAGGTTCACTAAGGAATAGAGTAGACAATTAGGACTAAGTTCAGAGATTCCAATCAAGGAGTAATTTATTGAAATCAATCAATATAAACAAACGCATAGCACTCATCAAAATAGGGAAATCAACATCAGTTAGAAGGGAATTACTAAACCCTACTTCAATAATATAAATAAAGAAGGCAAACAGTCATAGCAACATGCAGGCTTAGCAATATTGACAGTAAGAGGCCAGAGATAAACACACATATGAACAAACAAAATAAAGAATCATTCGAAGCATGATAATAATCATAGAAAAACTCTAGCAAGAATCGAGTAGTCAAGCCAACATGAAGAAGCAAACATAGAAGTCTAAGAACATAGAATCAATAGACATACAAAGGGAAAGTTCAAACAAACAGAGGAAATCAGTTTAACCCGGTATGAAAGCTTAGAGGAAACCCTAATTTTAAAAAGTACGCAAAAATGATTCTAAACTGATAGATCTTAAAAATTGAGTTGACAGTAGTGTAAAACATAAGGAATAAGCATAAAATTGCTAAAAATAACAGAGATTTAAAAGGTTTAGGTAAAAACAAGGGTTTCATAAGAAACCAGAGAAAAGTAGGAGAACCTGTCGTGAAACTCAGGGATAATGGTGGTTATGGCACGATAGTGTCAAAAACCCCATCGGAGAGGCCGGAAACAACCCAAGCAGGAGCTCCAGTAGTGGGTTGGACAGGGTTTAAACCTTCGAAAGCTCCAGAGATGAAGTGAACCGGATAGAGGAGATAAACTTCATCGGAGAAGGAGGTGAACCTGAAGGTTCTATAGAGAAGGGAGAGGGAAAGAGACGAGAAGAGAGAGAGTGAGGAGTCTCGAAAATGGGACGGGGAAGGGGGTTAGGTGAGGGTTTAATTATGCAAAGGAGGATCTGGGCCGTTGATCTTATTTGATCAACGGCTCAGATGATTTTGGAGCTGGGCCGGGTTGGTTTAGGACCTGGGCTGGGGCGAATTTTATTTGGGGCTGGGTTAATTGGGTTTAATTGGGGGGGGGGNGGGTTGTGTGGGGGGGGGGGGGGGTTATAATTGAAATAGAAAATGGCTATTAGTTAAATACCCCAAAAAATAATTAATAATTATATAAAAGATGAAATTGAGGTCAAACAAATGAAATTAAGGTAATTAGATAATATCACACATATAAAAAATCAATAATTTCCGAATTTAATAACACAAAGTATACAATTGGGCTATGATTGCAAAAATAACTGTAATTGAAATGAAATGAGACTCAATTGGCTATTTATGAAATAATTGAATCCTAACGGATAACAATGATTAAAAATGACATACCGAGCTGGAAATATTTTAAAATTATTTATAACCTAATTTAAGATCAATTATTTAAATATAAAATATTAGATAAACATGAAAATAATTTAATAAAAATAGGGAAAATAGGGAAAAATACTCATTATTACAAAGATTGATTTTGAAAGCTTATTTGCAAGTTTGAAAAGAATTTGAGGAAAAATTGGGTATCAACAGCTGCCCTTCTTTACCCGGGAAGGATAAAAGAGTTGTCAAGTACAAATATGATGGCCAATTTTGACCGAATGAAACTGCGTGAGAGAATTAGGCCGCACCCTGGCTTCTGAGCTGCCTACATATCCCTGGTTTTACAGGAATCATGCCATATGTAGTTCCGGAATCATCGGCGAAATATACCGGTGATGTCTCACAAGAACGGACGCAAGGTGCGAGGTAAGGTAAAGTTGGAAGGTCTTACAGGGGTGTATCGGAGAACTGGAGTGGTCCGCTCCTGCCTGGTTGGCTGTTCTGGCCAAATTACCTGCAAATAAATAACAAGCATATATCGTGCATAATATAAATATGATGCAAGTTCCCGTTGGACTATGAATGCTATCTTTGGCCAATTTAGGATGATGTCCTTAGACCGTGATGTCCTGGGCCATGAATCGCTTCGTGCGGGATTCACAGGCTATGAAATTATGTTCTCGGGCCATGAGGATGGTGCCTCCGAACCATGGTGCCTTTGAATAATGACATGCAGGTTGAATAAAAGAGATCCTCGAGCCATGAAATGATGTTCTCGGGCCATGAAGATGGTGCCTCCGAACGATGACGCCGTTGGAAAAGTTGGCGATATTTCAGCCCATGAAGAATGCAGTAGTATGATGCTAACAAGACAGAGTATAGCCTTGCGATTTGCGAAAGAAAAGAGGGGCAAAGCTTAGCCCGAAAGAAAGCGTAAATAAATAATGTCACGAAAGGTGATTTCTTTGAAAGGTAGATAGGAGTTTTATGCAATGAAATAAGATGCAGGGGAGGTAGCGTGGAACCTCGGAAGGCAGAATAGTAACCTTATGCAGTGCAAGAAATAAAAATGCAAGGGAGGAAGCGTGGAACCTCGGAAGGCAGAATGGTAGCCTTATGCAATGCAGGAAAATAAAAATGCAGGGGAGGTAGCGTGGAACCTCGGAAGACATAATGGTAGCCTAATGCAATGCAGGAAAATAAAAATGCAAGGGAGGTAGCGTGGAATCTCAGAAGGCAGAATGGTAGCCTTATGCAGTGCAGGAAAATAAAAATGCAGAGAAGGTAGCGTGGAACCTCGGAAGACAGAATAGCCTTATGTAGTGCGGGAAAATAAAATGACAGTAAGAGTTCTTAGCTGATGATAAACTGTGGTGATACGATTATGTCGAATAAGCGCTGTTTGCGATGATAGTAAATGTCAGCATGTGCGATGAGTTTGAGAGCGTCTTTTGAGAGATATACGTCCTGCAGAGATAATAATATGTTTTGGGCTTTTACCGTCTTCGTGCCTGCATCCAAATAAAAATCATGAGTCCTGTAAAGGGGAGGGTTAGTTCGCATTTCCCGCTGGCTTGGCTTGTCTCCTTGAATCACAGGGGTAGCGTTGCTAAACAAGCTATTTTAAGAAGTAAAGATGCATAATTTTATAAAAATAAATATGATATAACATATAATTGAAAAATAAGTTTCTTTGGGATGAACCGACGACCACGACGCGGTTCGAGACATTGCAACCTCTTTTGCTATGGAATTTCGAGGGTCCTCCTCAAAATTCTGCCCCAGTTTGATAGGTGAATGCTTTTGTCTGTTGCTTGTGCGGTGCTTGATTGGACTTGATTCGGAAATTTGAGGTCCCTCGTCAAAATTATGCCCCAGTTTCCATTCGTGGGAGAAATGAAATTTTTATTAAAATGTGACCGAACCCATAGGGATGCCTACGTATCCCCTCTTAAACATGAATCAGGTCAGGCGTAGTTCAATTACAACCTTTGATAAAACATGAAAGTTACATATAGTAACGCTTGACTGCGTCTGAGTTGATTGGTTTTGGCCAGATTTCTCCATCCATTTCTGCAAGTATAAGTACTCCTCCTGTCAGTACTCTGTGAACCTTGGAACCATTGTCGGTGATGATTGACTCTGGAACTCCGAACCGACAAACGATGCGGTCGCGGATGAAATCGGCCACAACTTTCTTAGTAACTGCTTTGTAGGATGCTGCTTCAACCCATTTAGTGAAGTAATCAATGGCGACCAGAATAAACCTGTGCCCGTTGGAGGGGGCAGGTTCGATTGGTCCAATAACATCCATGCCCCAAGCGGCGAACGGCCACGACGAACTTGTTGCATTAAGCTTACTAGGAGGTACCTTTATCATATTCCCATGTATCTGGCATCGGTGGAATTTCCGGACATACTGGATTCAATCCGTTTCCATGGTAATCCTGAAATAACTGGCCCGAAGTATCTTCTTTGCTAGAACGAACCCGTTCATATGAGGACTGCATGTACCCGCATGTATTTCCTCCTGCAGTTTTGTTGCTTCTCTTGCTTCGACAAATCTTAGCAAACCCAAATCAGGTTGTCCTCCTGTACAGGATTCCTCCGCTATGAAAGAAATTATTTGACAACCTTCGAAGTGTTCATTTCTGAGTAGCGTTTGCAGGCTCTGGATATTCTCCCTTTGCCAAGTACTCCTTAATATCATGAAACCAAGGCTTTCCGTCTGCTTCTTCTTCAACATGGGCACAGTAGGCCGGCTGATTGTTGATCCCCACCGGGATAGGATCAATGAAGTTCTTGTCTAGATGTTGGATCATAGATGACAAGGTGGCCAGTGCGTCGGCGAACTCATTCTTGATTCTGGGGACATGCCGGAATTCTATCTTAGTGAACCTCTTTCTCAATTCCTGTACACGATGTAGATATGGAAATATCTTGGAATTCTTGGTCGCCCATTCTCCTTGGACTTGGTGTATCAAAAAATCTGAGTCACCAATCACTAATAACTCCTGAACGTTCATGTCGATTGCCAAGTTGAGCCCCAAGATGCAGGCCTCATATTCAGCCATATTGTTGATGCAGGGAAATCTGAGTTTTGCGGATACCGGATAATGCTGACCAGTTTCTGATATTAAGACTGCTCCAATACCTACTCCTTTGAAGTTTTCCGCTCCATCAAAGAACATCCTCCAACCGTCGTAGGATTCTGCAATGTCTTCTCCTACGAATGACACTTCTACATCGGGAAAATACGTTTTCAATGGTTTGTATTTTATGTCCACAGGATTTTTAGCAAGATGATCTGGTAGTGCTTGTCCCTTGACCGCCTTCTGAGTCACGTAAATAATGTCGAACTCACTTAACAGGATCAGCCATTTGGCTAGTTTGCCAGTAGGCATGGGCTTCTGAAAGATGTATTTCAACGGATCCATCCTTTATATGAGACGTTGTATATGCACAGAAATAGTGCCACAACTTCTGTGCGATCCAAGTCAGAGCGCATCAAGTGCGTTCTAATAGAGAGTACCGGGCCTCATACGGAGTGAACTTCTTGCTGAGGTAGTAAATTGCTTGCTCCTTTCTTCATGTCTAGTCATGTTGCCCAAGAACGCAACCGAAAGCTCCATCCAACACAGCAAGGTAGAGTAGCAAAGGTCTACCTGGCTCGGGTGGTACCAGGACTGGTGGTGTTGAGAGATACTCCTTGATTCTGTCGAAGGCCCTTTGAAAATCCTCGGTCCATTTGGTTGCAGCATCCTTTCTCAACATCTTGAAAATTGGTTCACAAATGACGGTAGACTGGGCTATGAACCTGCTGATGTAATTGAGCCTCCCCAGGAAACTCATAACATCCTTCTTGACCTTTGGTGGCGGCAATTCTTGGATGGCTTTGACCTTTGATGGATCCAATTCTATTCCTCGACGACTGACAATGAACCCCAGCAACTTGCCAGCAGGAACCCCGAATACACACTTTGCAGGGTTAAGTTTCAGATTGTACTTCCTTAACCTGTTGAAGAATTTTCTCAAATCTTCCATATGGTCAGCGACCTTCTTTGATTTGATGATGACGTCGTCCACATACACCTCGATCTCCTTGTGAATCATATCATGAAATATAGTAGTCGTAGCCCTCATGTAGGTGGCCCCTGCATTCTTCAGACCGAATGGCATCATCTTGTAACAATACACTCCCCACGGCGTAATGAACGCCGTTTTCTCAGCATCTTCCTCGTCCATCCAAATCTGATGGTAATCGGCAAAACAATCTACAAAGGACTGCAGCTCATGCTTGGTGCAGTTGTCAATTAAGATGTGTATATTCGGCAAGGGGAAGTCGTTGTAAAGACTCGTAAAATTTCTTACTTAACATAATGTCCGAACGAGTCCCCGGGTTGTTTTTACTGTGGAAATTCCTAAAACGGACCTAATTTGAAAAAAAAGAACCCGGGGAGTTAAAGAATTAAATTTCCACAAATTGGGTGTTATGCGACGCACTATACGATCGCATAACGTGTATGCAGATCGCATAGTGGTCGCATACACGGGAAGATCACTGCCCAACTGAAGGACAACTATGCGGTCCAGTCTGCGACCGCATTTCGGTTTTGCAGACCGCATAGCTGTCGCATTATTGCCTTTGATCTTTGGGGAGAGGTGTTATGCGACGCACTATGCAATCACATAACGAGTGTGCGGACCGCATACCTAGGCAGATTGTTTCCAAATTTTGGCCCACCTGGGGCCATTCTGCGGTGAGCTCTGCGGACCCCATGTCAGGAATGCGATCGCATTCCTGACCGCATATTTGACACGGGCTTTTAATTTTCCAAACTTTTATACCCGACCCCAGCTTCATTTAATCCCTACCCCCTTTCATTTTAACTGGATTCTAAACAAGATAGAGAGAAGAAAAAGAGTGTTCTTGAGAGATATGTCCCCATCTTCCCCAAATTGATTCTTCAAACATCACTCAGGCTCGAAAATTATCAAGTAATCTTCACCTTCTTCACTCTAAGAGGTAAGTCCCCACCCTATTTCCCTTTAATTCTCAGATTTTAGTTAGAATGAAGCACACATAGGTTGGTTCTTGAGATTAAAAGATAAGACTTGCATGCATATGAATAATCTTCCATGACCTAGCAAAAGGAAGCTAGTTAGAGTAATCTTTCACTAAAATGGGTTTTAGTTAAGCTAAGGAACCACATGGTGTTCGATAAAATGCTCAAGTGAATTCAAGATTTCTAATTCTAAAGTAAATGTGTCGCATTGTGAACTAGATTGATGGTTCCCGACGATCCGGTGAATTGTGATAGAAATTAAAAAGGGAAAACTCGACTCCAGGTATGTATGGCTAACTTTAATCTTTGTAAAATCGCTTGGTGGTGTCCGAGCATACGGTACGTGTATTGGTGTGAATATGTGAAAATGGTTGTTCAAATTGTGTTGAAGCGTGAAGTGTATTCCTTATTTGTCTTTAGTTGATCACCACACTACCATGCTATGTGAAATGATACTAGTAGGTTAGTGAATCCAAGAGTATGAATGTATATGCTAAAGGCTGTGTAACAAGTAACAAAAAGGAGTTGTGGTGTGATGTAATTGAACTAAACGGCTGTGGCAATATCGTATATGAGCCACTGTTTGGTAAGGTTTATTGTGGCACGATCTTTTTTATATATATATTGTGGGTTGTAAAGAAGCTATATTCCTATTGCTGAAATTTTCTGTGATTGAATTGTGAACTGTCATTGTTGATATGAGGTATGATTGTCCGGTGGGATCGGGTTGCGCACCGCAACAAGAGGGATAAGGGTGATATGTTAGAAGTGATAAGGGTGAGATGTGATTGTCCGGTGGAATCGAGTTGCACGCCGCAACAGAAACATAAGAAATGATTGTGATTGTCAGGTGGGATCGGGTTGCGCGCCGCAACAGAAGAAATAAGGGTGGAATGTTGAGAAGGGATAAGGGTGCAATTGTGATTGTAATTGTGATTGTGATGAAGTGAGAATTGTGGAACTTCCATTGTGTTTCTTTCTATATCTTTGTGCAGTGATTGTGTGACTCTCTGTCTGTCTCTTGCCTGTGCATTGCTGAGTTTACTTAGAGTAAAGTTTGTTCATACATACCAATATAATTCAAATGTACTGACGTCCTGTTTGTCGGGGGCGCTACATTCTTGTGATGATTGTAGGTGGTTCTATAGTAGGTACTCCAGCCCACCAACAGTAGTGCCTCTTCTACGTCCCATCAGCTGTTTTGGTGGGCCCCTTTCCTCTCGGGGCCCTGTGTGGTTCATGCCACCTCTTCTTCCGGATTTTCATTTTGGTATTTGTGTAGGGTATAGCCGGAGCCTTCTTACCGGCAAGTATTATATAACTCCTTTGTACTCTTAGAGGCTCTGTAGACAGGAAATGTGGGTTATGTACATATGTATTTTGGGTAGTGTAACTTGTAGACCACGTAAAGTAAACTTGTATGTTATGTGTATTATGTAAGTATTGTACCACATGTGGGAATGACAGAAATCTGGAATTTAATTCCAGGTTATAAGAATGTGTTTAAATTATAATTGAATAATGTACATTGGAATCATGAGGTAATACGTGGGATGGAAAAAGGGAATCCAGGCCCGCTTGACTGGGGCTACCCGGTCGAGCGCCGGTCGTGTCCCTCGGTTTTGGGGCGTGACAAACTTGGTATCAAAGCCAGATTTTTAAAAGAGTCCTAGGATGTCTCGGAGCCGTGTCTAGTAGAGCCCTTATTATCGGTGTGTTGTCGACCACATCTATAATTAAGGGGCTACATGGACATTTAGGAAATTACCCTCTTATTGTTATTCTATATCGTGCGGTGAACTGGAAAGTGAAAATATCCTTGCCTAATTCGTGCTTTGTTCTGATTTTCAGTAATGGCACCAAAGAAGAGAGCTTGACTCGGCCTTGAGGCCAATGAAACCCCAACTATGGCTGTGAATCATGTACCTGGTAGTGAGGGTGAGAGTGACTCCCCGACCTTGAATCTGCCTGACCCTTCTATTCCGGATCAAAGCATTCCTGTTCCTGCGGCGGCGGAGGGTGCTGCAATCCCTCCCGCTGATACTCCTGATCCCTCTACAGTTCTAACTTCCGGTCCCGGTACGTCCGAGGGGGACCTCGGAGGAGCTATTCATATGTTGACTCAGTTGGTGGCCGCTCAGGCCCAAAGATCACATGCTACCCCTGTGTCCTCTAGCGGACAGAGAGATTCCGCCGGCTCCAGAGTCAACCAGTTTCTGCGGTTGGCCCCTCCAGAGTTCTCAGGTACGGATCCAGAGGCCGATCCACAAGATTTTCTTGATGATATGTACAAAACCCTTCAGGTGATGAAGGCTACAGAGAAAGAGGGGGCGAGTTAGCTTCGTACAGGCTGAGGGGAGCAGCATATTCCTGGTTCGAGATGTGGGAGGGTTCCCGTGGGGAGGGAAGTCCTTCGGTTAGATGGGACGAGTTCGTGGATGCGTTCATGGATCACTTTTTGCCTGCCGAGACTGTGGCAGCCCGTGCTACTGAGTTTGAGGTCCTCAAGCAGGGTAGTATGAGTGGTTGGGAGTACCATATGGAGTTCGTAAGGTTGTCCAAGTATGCTCCTCAGTTAGTGTCGACCATGGGTGCTCGAGTTCGACGATTTGTTCAGGGTCTCAGTCCTTTGGTTGTGAATGAGGCTGCTACAACGGCTTTACACTCGAATATGAATTATGGAAATATCGTGGGGTTCGCCCAGGCCACGGAGGCTAGAAAGTTGAAGATACGGGCAGACAGGGAGAGTAACAGCAAAACCCGGTCAGTGGGTCACTCAGGGAGCGCAGTTTCAGGGGGGAGACCAGTTCAAGGGAGGGGGCCATCAGGGCCATCCCAGTCTTATGCACAGTCCTTAGCCAGTGCACCACCATCTGTGCACCGTTATCAGCCGAATAGTCATTGGAGACCAGGATCCGGCAGCAGGAGACCCCATCAGTCAGGTCGTCCCAGAGGAAGGTTCCAGCAGCAGGGGAGGGCTCTGTGCCCTAAGTGCGGAAGGTTCCATCCTGAGTCTTGTTATTTGGATTGCCCGATATGCTATAAGTGTGGGGTGAGGGGTCATCTTCAGCGGGATTGCCGTGTGCCCAACCACGGCATGGGTAGGGGATTTTCCAAGTCATCCGGTTCTTCAACCGCCACATCTTCAGTGCGTCCTCCAGCTCCAGCAGGACGTGGTGCATTTAGGGGTGGAGCTCGTGGTAGAGGTGGACCCAACCGATTCTATGATTTGAGGGGTCGCCAGAATGCGGAGGCTTCTCCAGATGTTGTTACAGGTATTCTAAATGTTCAAGCGCTTGATTGTTATGCTCTTATTGATCAGGGGTCCTCCTTGTCTTATGTTACCCCATTTATTGCTTCAAGTTTTGGGATAGAACCCGAACATCTTCATGAGTCGTTCTCTATATCGACTCCGGTTGGTGATTCTATTACAGCAACGCGAGTCTATAAGAATTGTGTTGTCACGGTATGTGGTCGCGTTACCACGACCGATCTTATTGAGCTTATAATGGTAGATTTTGATATTATTATGGGAATGGACAGGCTTTATTCGTGCTTTGCTAAACTCGACTGCCGAATGAGAGTCATGAGATTCGAGTTTCCTAATTAGCCGGTTATTGAGTGGAAGGGGAATGATGTGGTGCCGAATGGTAAGTTTATTTCCTACCTTAAGGCTTCGAAGATGATTAAGAAGGGATGTATCTATCATTTGGTCCGGGTCGCGGACACCACTTCAGAAGTGTCGGCCCCCGAGTCCGTGCCAGTCGTGAATGAGTTTCTTGAAGTGTTTCCGGATGAGCTCCCAGGGATTCCGCCAGATAGGGAGATTGATTTCGGGATTGATGTATTGCAAGATACGCAGTGTATATCTATTCCACCATACAGAATGGCGCCAACAAAGTTGAGGGAGTTAAAGGAGAAGTTGAAGGATTTATTAGAAAAAGGGTTCATTCGGCCGAGTGTGTCGTCGTGGGGCGCTCCGATTCGTTTCGTCAGAAAGAAGGATGGGTCGCTTCAGATGTGTATCGATTATCGATAGCTCAACAAAGTCACTATAAAAAATAAGTATCCATTGCCTCGAANCTTTCATGGATCTTATGAATCGGGTTTTCAAGCCATTTCTAGACTCCTTCGTGATTGTTTTTATTGATGACATCATTGTCTACTCTCGGAGTCGGGAAGATCATGTTAATCACCTCAGGGCAGTCCTGCAGACTCTTCATCATCACCAGTTGTATGCTAAATTTTTGAAATGTGAGTTTTTGCTAGAATCAGTCGCGTTTCTGGGTCATGTTGTTTCTAGAGAAGGGATTCAGGTTGATCCCCAGAAGATCGCGGCACTGAGAGATTGGCCTAGACCAACGACCCCGCCAGAGATTCGCNTCGAGATTGACTTCGGCACCGGTACTGACCTTGCCAGAAGGTATAGAGGGATTTATGGTTTATTGCGATGCTTCAAGGGTTGGTTTGGGGTGTGTGTTGATGCAACATGGGAAGGTTATAGCTTATGCTTCAAGGAAACTCAAGAATCACGAGAAGAATTATCCGACACATGATTTGGAGCTCGCGACAGTGGTGTTTGCATTAAAAATTCGGCGGCATTATCTTTATGGAGTCCACGTGGACGTGTTCTCAGACCACAAGAGTCTTCAATATTTATTCAAGCAGAAGGAACTGAATCAGAGGCAGTGGAGGTGGTTAGAATTGCTTAAGGATTATGATATGAACATCTTGTACCATCCAGGAAAGGCGAATGTGGTGGCCAACGCTCTCAGTCGGAAGTCTATGGGTAGTTTGGCTCATTTGGAAGCGGATCATAGGCCTTTGGCTTGGGAGGTTTACCAATTGGCCAGTCTGGGGGTTAGTCTCTCGACCTCAAACAAAGAGAATGTTGTGGTGCATAATGGGCCAGGATCGTCACTTGTAGCGGAAGTCAAGGAAAAGCAGTTTATTGATCCAGCATTCGCGCAATTGAGGGAGGCAGTTTTGAATGGCCAGAATTCAGCATTTTCACTCGGCAGCCATGATGGCGTATTGCGATGTCAGGGTAGGCTGTGTGTCCTCGATGTGGATGGTCTTCAGGAAAGGGTAATTGATGAGGCACACAATTCCAGGTATTCCGTGCATCCAGGTTCTATGAAAATGTGTCATGATCTCCGGGAAATTTATTGGTGGAGCGGTATGAAGAGGGATGTGGCGGACCTTGTATCCAAATGTTCAAATTGTCAACAGGTGAAGGCCGAGAACTAGAGGCCCGGTGGGTTAACCCAGCATGTGGAAATACCAATGTGGAAGTGGGAAATTATTAATAGGGATTTCGTGGTAGGGTTACCTCGCACTCAGCGCAAGTTCGACTCAATTTGGGTGATAGTGGATCGACTCACGAAATCAGCTCACTTTTTGCCAGTCAAGTCCACCGACACAGCGGAACAATATTCTCAATTGTACATAAAGGAGATAGTTAGACTTCATGGCACTCCAGTTTCTATTATATCATATCGAGGGGCCCAATTCACAAATAATTTTTTGCGGAAAGTTCAGCAAGGTTTGGGTACTCAAGTAAATCTCAGCCCGGCTTTCCATCCACAGACTGACGGTCAAGCAGAGCGGACTATTAATACGCTTGAAGATATGCTACGGGATTGTGTTTTAGACTTCAAGGGTAATTGGGATGATCAATTGCCGCTTATCGAGTTTGCTTATAATAACAACTTCCATGCTAGTATCCGAATGGCCCCGTTTGAGGCACTGCACGGAAGGAGGTGTAGATCTCTGATCGGATGGTTTGAGGTTGGTGAAGCAGAATTGTTAGGACCAGATCTTGTGCACCAAGCTATGGAGAAAGTTAGAGTCATTCAGGAAAGGATGAAAACTGCTCAGAGTCGCCAGAAATCTTACGCCGATGTTCGCGAGAGAGAATTAGAATTCCAAGTAGATGATTGGGTGTTCTTAAAGGTGTCTCCCATGAAGGGAGTGATGCGGTTTGGGAAAAAAGGGAAATTGATCCCCAGGTACATCGGGCCGTATCGGATTGCTCAAAGGATAGGGCAAACAGCTTATAGGTTGGAATTGCCCCCTGAGTTGTCATTAGAACACCCGGTGTTCCACGTGTCCATGTTGAAGAAGGTAATTAGAGATCCATCTACCATCGTGCCAGTCGAAACCATTGAGATAAATGAAGAGCTATCATATAAAGAGGTTCCGGTTGCTATTCTTGATAGGCAAGTCCGTAAATTGATAAATAAGTAAATTGCTTCAGTCAAAGTGTTGTGGCGAATTCAGCAAGTCGAAGAAGCTACATGGGAAGCGGAGAAGGAAATGAACGAAAAGTACCCCCACTTGTTTGAATGAGTCTAGTAGTGAATCGTGCGTGTTCCTATTCCTAGGAAATTGTAAGTTGTGGTTAACGTTGCATAAGAAGGGACCCTATCTTGTTTTCCCCTAAAATGCCTTGTTGTTGTAACTTTTCTATGTATACCATGATTGTTTGTGCTATACTTACTTGAAATATATTTTACCCCTTTAAAGCAAATAAAAGTTTTGTGAAACAAATGTGCTAAGTAAGTGATTAATGGTAGTGTAGATTGGTTATGGTTAATTGAATTGTCTATGATCTATTTAGGTGATTGAACTGTATGGGACGCACTGAAATGGCACAAAGTTATGTGCAAATATGTCACCCTGATTGAATCATGAGCAATTGTGAGGTAAGGAGAATGAGTTATGTGTAGTTGATAAAGTGACCAAATACTTGTAAATTGTTGAGGTAACAACTTGGTGTGTGAGCTATTGAATGGTTAAAACTGTGTAATAGTGCTTGGAAATGTGTTTCGGGGGCTCTCTGACAGGTAGATAGGCCTAATTACAAAGGAAACTCTGGCAAATTTTTTTTGACATAATCGGAGTTTGTAAAAAACAATCTGGAAATTTCATATCATGCTTTCAAACTAATTGATTTCCAAATCCTCATTCGAGGACGAATGATTTTAAGGGAGGGAGGATGTAAAGACCCGAAAAATTTCTTGCTTAAAATAATGCCCGAATGAGTCCCCGAGTTGTTTTTACTGTGGAAATACCTAAAACGGACCTAATTTGAACAAAAACTACCCCGAGAGTTAAAGAATTAAATTTTCCAGAAATTGGGTGTTATGTGACGCACTATGTGATCGCATAACGTGTATGCGGACCGCATAGTGGCCGCATACACGGGCAGATCACTGCCCAACTGAAGGACAACTATGCGGTCTAATCTGCGATCGCATTTCGGTTCTGCGGACCGCATAGCTGTCGCATTATTTCCTTTGATCTTTGGGGAGGGGTGTTATGCGACACACTATGAGATCGCATAACGAGTATGTGGACCGCATAGTGGTCGCATACCTGGGCAGATTGTTTCAAAATTTGGGCCCACGTGGGGCCATTCTGCGGTCAGCTCTGCGGACCGCATGTCAGGAATGTGATCGCATTCCTGACCGCATATTTGACACGGGCTTTTAATTTTCCAAACTTTTATACCTGACCCCAGCTTCATTTAACCCCTACCCCCTTGCATTTTAACTGGATTCTAAACAAGATAGAGAGAAGAAAAAAAGAGTTCTTGAGAGAGAAGTCCCCATCTTCCCCAAATTGATTCTTCAAACATCACTCATGCCCGGAAATTATCAAGTAATCTTCATCTTATTCACTCTAAGAGGTAACTCCCCACCCCATTTCCCTTTAATTCTCAGATTTTAGTTAGAATGAAGCATACATAGGTTGGTTCTTGAGATTAAAAGATAAGACTTGCATGCATGTGAATAATCTTCCATGACCTAGTAAAAGGAAGCTAGTTAGAGTAATCTTTCACTAAAATGGGTTTTAGTTAAGCTAAGGGACCACATGGTGTTTGATAAAATGCTCAAATGAATTCAAGATTCCTAATTCTAAGGTAAATGTGTCGCATTGTGAACTAGATTGATGGTGCCCGACGATCCGGTGAATTGTGATAGAAATTAAAAAGGGAAAACTCGACTCCAGGTATGTATGGCTAACTTTAATCTTTGTAAAATCGCTTGGTGGTGTCCGAGCATACGGTATGTGTATTGGTGTGAATATGTGAAAATGGTTGTTCAAATTGTGTTGAAGCGTGAAGTGTATTCCTTGTCTGTCTTTAGTTTATGGCCACACTACCATGCTATGTAAAATGATGCTAGTAGGTTAATGAATCCAAGAGTATGAATGTATATGCTAAAGGCTGTGTAACAAGTAACGAAAAGGAGTTGTGGTGTGATGTAATTGAACTAAACGGCTGTGGCAATATCGTATATGAGTCACTGTTTTTTAAGGATTATTGTGGCACGATTTTGTTTTATATATATTGTGGGTTGTAAAGAAGCTATATTCTTATTGCTGAAATTTTCTGTGAGTTGAATTGTGAACTGTCATTGTTGATATGAGGTATGATTGTCCAGTGGGATCGGTTTGCGCGCCGCAACATGAGGGATAAGGGTGATATGTGAGAAGTGATAAGGGTGAGATGTGATTGTCCGGTGGGATCGGGTTGCACACCGCAACAGAAACATAAGAAATGATTGTGATTATCAGGTGGGATCGGGTTGCGCGCCGCAACAGAAGAAATAAGGGTGGAATGTTGAGAAGGGATACGGGTGGAATTGTGATTATGATTGTGATGAAGTGAGAATTGTGGAACTTCCATTGTGTTTCTTTCTATACCTTTGTGCAGTGATTGTGTGACTCTCTGTCTGTCTCTTGCCTATGCATTGTTGAGTTTACTTAGAGTAAAGTTTGTTCATACATACCAGTACAATTCAAATGTACTGACGTCCGTTTTGCCAGGGGCGCTACATTCTTGTGATGATTGTAGGTGGTTCTATAGTAGGTACTCCAGCTATAACGACCCGACCGGTCGTTTTGAGACCCAGCACGTCGTTCAGCAGTTGGGAGTCACGAACAGCTTCATTTCAGGTATATTGACTTGTGCATATGGTCGGAATTGAAATTCAGGAAGATCAGAGTTGAATTTATAGGAGGATTCTCATTTTAGAAGTCTTAAGTTGAAGAAATCGAGTAAGGCTGGGATTTTGAGTAAATGACCTCGGAATCAGGATCCGAAGGTTCCAGCAGGTTCTTATGATGATTTTGGACTTGGGCGTATGTCCGGAACGGGTTTTGGATAACCCGGGAATAGTTCAGCGCATATTGTGGGATGTCAGTATTTTAAGGAAATTTCCTAAGTTTGACTTGAAGTACATTTCAATGATATTGAGGTCCGTTTGGGATTTCGAGTCCGGGAATAGCTCCATATGGTGATTCTGGAGTTGGGAGTGCAATCGGAAGTGAATTCGGATATCCAGAAATCAATTTAAGGTCATTTGGCTAAAGATAGAAAACTGAAGGTTTTTGAAGAATTCGACCGGAAATGGAAATTTTGATATCAGGGTTGGAATGCAATTCCTGAAGTTGTAGCAGGTCCGTAATGTCGAATACGACTTGCCTGCAAAATTTGGGGTCAATCGGACGTGATTTGATAGGTTTCGGCATCAGATGTGAAAGTTAGAAATTTTAAAGTTCATAAAGTTGAATTTTAGTGCGATACGTGATTTCGGCGTTGTTTGAGGTGATTTTAAGCCCCGAGAAAGTTCGTGGGATGTTATGGGACTGAGTCGTGTGTTTGGACAGGGTCCCGAGGGCCTCGGGTGTGTTTCGGGGTGGTTTCGGGGCATTTCGGAGTAAATTTGTTGTTGCTGGTTTCTGGTGCTGCTGGTGTTCTATGCGATCACAACCTTAACTGTGCGATCGCGAAGTAGAAAGGTGAAGGGGGTGAGTTTGGCTTATGCGATCGCGGAGAAGGATTTAGGGGGGGGGGGTTGGCCTATGAGATCGCGAAAGTGCAATGCGATCGCAGAAGGGAAGGCTGGGCGGCTAGTGCGATCGCGGGCGGTGTATGCGATCGCGGAGGGAGGAAGCATGTGACCTGTGCGATCGCGGGCAAGATTGTGCGATTGCATAGATGTTGGTTCTGGCCAGTGTTGATTTAAAATGGGATTTTGCATTTCTCTCTCATTTTGCATAAGCCATGGACGGATTTTGAGAGCATTTCAAGAAAGATTTCAACCAAGCTTCAGAGGTAAGATCATTCTACTTATTTCCAAGTTAAATACAAGATTATATCATGTATTAGAACATGATAATTGGGGAAAATGTGGGAATTTGCTAAGAAACCTAGAATTTGGAAAATAAGATCTTTTGCCACGATTTGAGCATGATTTTTTTAAAAAGTAAATTGTATAATTTAATTAGTAAGGCTTCGGGTAATTTAATCCTTCAAGAATTTTCGAAATCCGAACGAGTGGGTCCGGGGTCAAAATTCCAAGTTTCTTCAAGAACACCTAATTTTTGGATTTCCTTGTTAATTCTCCTTCTTTGAACTTAAAATGATTCGATTATTCTATATTTGGCTAGTTGCGAGCCGTCGAGAGTAGATTTCGGAGATTCGGGCGCATCCTGGATCCGATCCTTGATCCGAGGGGTGATTTCGTCGAGGTGAGTCTCCTGTCTAACCTCGTAAGAGGGAAATTGTCCCTCTAGGTAACCTTGTTTTCTATGTGATTTTGTTTGGGGGCTATGTACGCACCGAGTGACGAGAGTCCGTACGTAGTGGCTATTACTGCTTCGTCCGGGTAGTTAGGACACATCATGTTCATTGTTTTTCCATGTTGTAGCATAAATATGACTTGTATACTTGTGTGATTGGTATTGTTATCTTTAAACGTTGTGATACTTGGCTTGATTTAAGTGTGATAAGAGAATCACGGGATGGGATCGGGCCGTACGCCACGACAGAGTGACGAGTGATTATATTATGGGATCGGGTCGTACGCCACGACAGAGTGATGATTGATTATATTATGGGATGGGGCCGCACGCCATGGCAGAGTGATGATTGATTATATTATGGGATCGGGCTGTACAGTAGAGTGATGATTGATTATATTAATGGATCAGGTCGTACGCCACGGCAAAGTGATGAGAGAGTATATTATGGGATTGGTCCGTACGCCACGGTGAGATTGAGACTACCAGGGTGGGATTGGGCCATATGCCACGGCGAGATTGAGACTACCAGGGTGGGATCGGGCCATACGCCACAGTGAGATTGAGACTACCAGGGTGGGATCGGGTCGTACGCCACAGCGAGATTGAGTACCATATGAGAGCGGGCCGTACGCCATGGCGGATACAAAACTTGTTTGATTTGAGATTTTTATTTGTTGGCGGATATTGATGTACTTGATTATTTGTTTTACTTGCCTACAGGTTTCCTTACATCCTGCTTACTTTATTACTGTTGGACCTTAGTGAGTATCGAGTCGACCTCTCGTCACTACTTCTTCGAGATTAGACGGGATACTCACTGGGTACATATAGGTATATGTACTCATGCTACACTTTCTGTGCATTTTGTTGCACATGTAACTTTATAGTACAGTGATCGATTTGGGGACTTATACGGGCTACATTCATCAAGAGGCGTTCCACAGCTGCCGGAGTCTCCCTTCGGTGTACTTACATTTTATATTTATTGCCTTTGTCCAATTTGTTTTTCGGACGAGCGTTGTATAATTGTATAAATTCTTAGAAATTGCTCATGTACTTGTGTCACCGGGTACTGGGGATGTGTTGAATCTTGTTTTATTGAATTAAATAGATTTCTCATCGTGTTTAATTTACAAAAAATTATTTATTTGATTATGAAATGCAATAAAGACAACGATTTCGAAATTGTTAAACAGGAAGGTATTTCAACTGATTAAGGGGTTGGCTTGCCTTACAGTGGTGTCCGGCGCCATCACAACCCATAGGTTTTGGGTTGTGAAAACGTGGTATCAGAGCTCTAGGTTCCCGTAGGTTTCACGAGTCATGAGCAAGTCTAGTAGAGTCCTGTGGATCGGTACGGAGACGTCTGTACTTATCTTCGGGAGGCTACAGGGCTGTTAGGAGTACTTCCCTTCTTGATTCCTCATCGTGCGACTTGATTCCTTTAAGGCTTATGCCTATGCTTCTTCCTACTCAATCTTACGCGTCGCGAAGCACTTGTTATGAATCGAGGGTTGAGGACTTTTACTGATACTATGGATGTGGTGCGGGATGTTTCTCCCAGCGTAGTTGATTGAGGCTATCATCGTTGTTTTGCGAAAGAATTTTATGTCATCTCAGCTCAGTAGCTGTATTTTTGAGAACTTTGAGGCCATGCTCAGGTGGTTATGAAACTTACGATTGGTTATGGCGCGGTGTTGATATTAGGATAGAACGTTTTCTCATATGTTGGGGTGATGAACGATTTGAATGGAGGTCTTCTCAGAGTGTGATTTCGAGATTTCAGTATTTTTGTTCCGGCGGAGGAAAATCATTATGATTATAAATTATCAGGTTTTGGGCTGATAAAATAGTAAGGATTGGTGTTTTCAATTGAGGTGGAGTACTCACCTGCAATAAGATATCGTCGTCATGGGTCGAATGGAATGTGTTAGGTTTGTCGGTGCTATGGTTTATTCGGTTTCTCGGGGTCAGAGTATTGTGAAGAAGTATTGAAGAATGCGGTTGGCAGAGGTGTGGTGGTTCAGTACTGGCTAACTATTGGAGATGAAGGACGATACGTGAGAAGTGCTAGGCGGTGGTGTCAATTCTAAAAGATCAGGTGTAAGGAAAGTAAGTCAGGTAGCACTTAAGGGAATGAGTTGGGCAAAGTGGGAGAGCGGCAGCTTAGTGATGAATCAGAAGATGTGGTAGCCCGTTTAGTAGATGTCCAGGAAGAGCGGACGGATTGGTAAAGTTAGTAAATGGGTACATGCTCAGGATGGGGCTCTTGGTATTGTAGGAAGAGCGAAGCATAGCGTAATGGTAGGTGTCAGTTGGCTAGTTTCCTCAGGTGGGTTGTCTTCTTTGAGTAGGTTAGCGCTTGTAGGCTTGGTAAGTTCTGTGCGGAGTCCTAGTGGCTAGTCGGTAGGAGGTAGAATGTGTGAATGATGTTAGAAAATTCAAATATTTAAGGGGGGATAACAGGAGAATTCGGAAGAATTGGATGGATTGGTGGAACAAGGTCATGTCAACAAAGGAGAAATGATCTCAGCAGGGTCTAGAGCTGTGAAAGAAGTAGCTTCGGGCTAAGTGGGGGAGTCCCACCACCTGCAGTTGGGTCGTAGGATTGTGCTCTCATGGGATTACGGATTTGTCGGCGTATCAGCAAGATGTTACAACTAAGGGAAAGGAGTATAGCAATAATTGAGCATGGCATTCGATAAATGTGTGCGAAGTTGGTCCTAGTGGACCAGGGTTAGGATTTGGAAGACTAAGAATTCATGCTTAAGGCATAGGCAAGTTTTAAGGGTAGCGACTCAGTCACGTGCTTCATTGAAAGGGTGTTCATGTGCTAGGAGAGCCATGGAGTTGATTGTATTCGGGGCCTGTCAGAGTGGTTGAGTCTCAGTAGTGGTCCTAATGAACTAAAAAGTTAGAGAATGCGGTGTTTAAGGGTTTCAGGCAACAGTATAATTAAGAATCGAGCTTCTGCAGTATAATCTCTAAGAGGAAGGAAGATGATTGGAGTGTTCTATGTTATTTCAGCACGCTGGATAGTATCGGAGGAGTGAGGGAAATAGACTCCAGGTTGTAGAAATATTACCAGGAAGTTGTGAGACGGGTTGCGGGATTTAGACGGCATGGTCTCGTGAACCAAGGTCACTCAGGATGAGTGAGGGTTGAGCTTCTATGAGTTGAAATAAGTTACTATTATCCTGAGGCAATTAAAGATGATTAAAAGAAGATGGATTGGTTAGCCATGATGGAATGGCGCATGTACGACAGTGATCAGTTCCTTCGGTATAATTGAGTACGTGTATGGTTTGTGCAGATGTGTGTGGGGCTCGTCGGCCGTCGTAATAGATTTCATTTGGAAGCATTCAAGTGGTATGGCCTGTCAGGCGTAGGCGGATCCCGGAAGGTTTATGGTGGTTCAGACCACTACTTAAGGATTTACATGTATTGTGATTGTG
>MDKH01109782.1:0-12079 GCA_005239495.1 Nicotiana undulata | reverse complement strand
TATATATATATATATATATATATATATATATATATATATTTATATGTTATATACCCAAAATATATAAATTTTATACACTTTTACTACTACCAAAAGTAAGAGACAACGTGATATTTGCCCTAAAGAAAAGGCATATGGGCCGTTAATTAACACTCAAGCCCAATTGCTACTTTGGTTCATAACGTAAGGTATACCTTGGGCCTAAAGATATGAGGATAACATAAACAATTGGGGTAAAAATCAGAAAAGGCCTACGAGAATGACACAGTTATCCACACAAAAAAACTATTTATCCTTGTTTATCCATTTATTTTCCTACACATCAAATTAATTACATATCCTACCCATAGTAGTTTTTGTGGAAAAAATTCTCTTTTTTCTCTAATTCATTTTTATTTCTATGTTTCTTTTCTTTTTTTCTTTTTTTTTTTTCCTTTTTTTCTTTCTTTTCTCGTTTTCTTCTTATTTTTTTCTTTTTCCTTCTCTAATTTCATTTAACTTCGATTTTTATATTCTTTTTCTCTTCATAATCTAAATTCATTTATTGTTTTCACTATTTTTTATTATTCTTTTTTATACATTAAGAAAATATAACTGATATAGTAAATATTTGTTCACCTTTTTTTAATATAACTAGTATAATATACCTTTTGTTTTTTTTTTTCTTTCTCATTTTTTAAATTCAATTATTAAACTGAAATCATATCAGTTGTCACTTGATCTAATTCACTGAATATCACACTGACTACTGCTGAGCATCATAAATTACATAATCAGATTCTAAGAATCAACACGTGATTTCGATGCAAAATTTGATCTCCTTCTCTACAAATATCAGTACATACTCTACCATTAGCAGTAATACAACCAGTTATAGAGAAAGAAAAATATAACAGCAACCAAATCTCCATATATAGTGGTTAGAATAAAAATGATAATAAAATATTGAAAAATGCAATAAAAGTATAAGTAGCAAAAAAGACTTCTAGTACCATGTGATACCAATATGGTATATATGTATACTAACAGAGCATATGATTTCTCTAGAATATTGCTACAACTATCTGCGACTATACTACTGTACCAAAATATTAAAGGACGGAATAAAAGTATGAGAAAATTACATGCTCGTATTGCAAGCTAAATATTCGCAAAAACACTTGCTCATTCTGTATATTAACAGGGGTATATAGTTGTATGGAGTCGTTCCAACAATTGCCTATAACTATAAAAAAAAAACTATTACATAATACACGTAATTTATGTCCATCGGCACACAAGAATTCCAGCACTGCAAATCATGTTCATATAAATAATTTCATAATAGAATTCGCTTAAAATGCAGCTAAAACAACCAAAACAATGTTCAAACTACCATGATACCAATATGGCATATAACTATACCAACATGGCATATAACTATACCAACATGGTATACACTTTTGCTGGTTAATTTCCAACAATTATATGGCTATATTACTATTACATAACGCACATGCATAAAGAGAAAAATAAAAAAAATAGTATATCACATATTAATATAATAAAGTATTTCAAGATATTGTACTATATTAGTATTACTAAAAGATAATCAAATATTGTACCAATTAAATGCAACTAATACAACCAAAAAATGATTAAACTAGCATATGATACCAATATAGTATATAACTATACTAATAGGGTATATAGTTGGAATGAATTGTATACCAAAATGGTATATTTGTATACTATTTGGGTATATAATACAAATTCGTCTTCTTCTCTGGTTCAATTATATTTCAACCCAAATTTCTAAAATCTACTACAAAATCTCTACCAAATTGACTAAAACTTTAGCTACAGCCTCCAATAAACTTTCCAATCAAATCCATCTAGGATCGGATCAAAACAATTAAAAACTAATGAAAGAATTATCATTAACTCCGTCAAATTTTAGATGTTATATGTTAAATTGAGAAAAAATAAGTTCTAAAGTTAATATAGGTAAAATGTCCCAATGAGGAATGAATAACTCGGGCTGTTAATGTGTGTAAACAATGTTGATTATCAAATTTTTCACTAAATGTTTATTATTATATAAGAATTATCATTAACTCCGTCAAACATAGTGGAATTTGCTTATTTATTGATGCAGGTTTTGTTAATGGAGCTATGGCTATGGCTATGGCGGTTACAAGGATGAAGAAGAAGGAGAAAGGAAACTGTGAAGAAGAATAACATTTCTTTATATAGAAAAGAAAGAATGATTCTGTACACTATATTCATACACTCCTACTTCTATTTATACTATTCTTAACTACTAACTAATTACATTTCAACTAATTAGTTATAACTAACTTCTAATTAATCATCCACTATTAAATACATGGGACCCACTTCCCTCAACACTCCCCCTCAAGCTGAGGGATGAAAACACATTCTTCATTCCCAACTTGCTAAGTAAGTATTCATGTTGAGGTTTACACAGAGCCTTGGTTAACACATCTGCAACTTGTTCTGTTGTCCTAATGTGTTGTGTTTGAATCAGTCCTTGTACTAGTTTCTCCCTTACGAAATGACAATCAATATCTATGTGTTTAGTTCTTTCGTGAAAGATAGGATGGGCAGCAATTTGAATGGCTTCTTTACTATCACAGTGCAACAAGACTGGTAATTTGACATCTGAGTTCAATTCTTTAAATAGCCCAACCAGCCATACAATTTCAGCTATTGTGGTTGCCATACTATGAAATTCTGCTTCAGCAGAACTCCTAGACACTGTCTCTTGTTTTTTTTATTTCTAGGATATAAGAGCACCCCCCAAACTTTATCACATAGTCTGAAACTGATCTTCTAGACTCTACACAGGCTCCCCAGTCAGAATCACAGAATGCAGTAAGTTGATTGCTGCTACCACTGGGCATAAACAGTCTAAGTCCTGGTGTAGACTTGATATACCTAACCACTCTCTTGACAACTTCCATATGAGAGACTTTAGGTGCACGCATATATTGACTAAGTAACTGCACCACAAAGGATATGTCTGGCCTTGTCATGGTCAGATACAATAGTCTACCTACTAGTCTCTGATAGATGCTCTTATCCTCAAGAAGTGTATCTTCCAATACACCTTTGTTCACTTCTTGATCAAACTCAACTTAGGTGAGTTTATGATTGAACTCAAGAGAAGTGTATACTGGTTTTCCTCCTGCTAAGCCAAGTTCAGAGATCAGTTCCACTGCATAATTCCTTTGGCACATTAAAATGCCCTTTTGTGACCTTGAAAATTCAATTCCAAGGAAATATTTCAATTCTCCCAAATCTTTCATCTTGAATCTCTCCTGTAGATCCTTCCTGACTTGTCTGATCAAGGATAAGCTATTGCCTGTAATCAGTAAGTCATCCACATATACTAACATTATCACAAGTTCTTTTCCATCTTTCTTTGTAAAGAGAGAGTAGTCATAATGGCTTTGTACAAACTTCATATCCAGAAGTGCTTCAGTCAGTTTTAGGTTCCATTGTCTAGGAGCTTATTTCAACCCATACAAGGACTTATGTAGTTTGCATACCTTCTTATACTCCCCCTGGCTGGAAAAGCCATCTAGAATATGCATATAAACATCCTCAATCAGGTCACCTTGCAAGAATGCATTGTGAACATCCATCTGGAAGATATACCAACTAGATGTTGCAGCTAGAGCAACTACAGCTCTCACAGTGACCATCTTGGCCACTAGTGAGAAAGTTTTAGTGTAATCCAATCCCTCCTGTTGGCTGTAACCTCTAGCTACCAACCGAGCCTTATATCTTTCTACTTCACCATTAGACTTATACTTCACCTTGAACACCCATTTTCACCCAATGGGAACCTTGTCAGATGGCAGGTCCACTATAGTCCAGGTACCATTTTCTACTAAGACTGAAATCTAGCTTGCATAGCTTCCACCCACTTAGGATCATTGCAAGCTTCACTAAAAGAGGAAGGCTCAACAGTTGCAGAGAAGGCTGCTAGTGAGGCTTGATAGGTAGGGGAAAGCTGATCATAAGCAACATAGTGAGATATAGGATAGGAACAAGTCCCCTGCTGAGACTGAACAACATAATCAGTGAGCCATATAGGAGGTTTAGATGGTCTGGAAGACCTTCTAAGGACTGCAGGAGGAGCAGAAAAACCAGGAGGAACACCTGTAGATACTAGTATAGATTGAGCAGATGAAGAAGGCTCAGTACTAGGAGATGGAGAAGGTAAAGAATCATCAAATATGAGTAGAGTCTGTCAGACTGTGATTTGTATCAACTGTGCTAGGAGAGATATCAGTGAACTTCAGAACAGGAAATAAGTGATGAGGACCAACTTTCATTTTCTTGAAGGGAAAAACATCCTCTTTGAATACAACATCTCTATTCACAAAGAATCCTTTGGAATAAATATCATATAGGACATAGCCCTTCTAAGACAAGGAATACCCCATAAAAACTGCAGGAATTGCCCTGGGACTGAATTTGTCACCCTTCTGCACCTGAGTAGCATAACACAAACTACAAAATATTCTAAGATGTTGAAGAGAAGGAGGCCGCTTATGAAGTGCTTCAAAAGGAGTCTTGCCCTTAAGAAGGACAGTAGGTAGCCTGTTCAAGAGATAGACTGCAGTGGATACACACTCTCCCTAGAAATGTATAGGCACAAATTCTTGAAATCTCAGTGCTCTAGCCATATCTAAGATAGACATGTGCCTTCTCTCTACAGCCCCATTCTGTTGTGGTATGTACACACAGGAACTTTGATGAAAGATTCCAAGATTGTGTAACAAGGTAGACACTTGCTCATTCATAAACTCAGTACCATTATCTGTTCTAAGGCTTTTAACAGTAATATGGAACTGAGTGGAGACCATATGCAAGAAATTTTTCAAAGCTACAATAGTGTCTACTTTAGTAGTTAAAAGAGCTATCCATATAAACTTTGAATAATCATCAACTAAAGTCAAGAAATATCTCTTATTGTCATGAGTTGGGATTCTGTAAGGACCCCAAATATCTACATGCACCAATTCAAATACAGAAGTAGAAGAAGAACTGAGATGAAAAAGGAGTCGAGTTTGTTTTGCAATAGGACATACAGTACAATGATCACCAGTAAGATGCATATTCTTAAAACTGTTTATCTTTTGTAGTACTCTAAGAGGAGCATGCCCTAGCCTTTTATGCCCTAGATCAAACTTATTCCAAGTTGGAGTATTGAGTTCACCAGTTTGGTTAACACTTTTATTTGTATCAGCAACAGTAGTATTAACAGTAAGTGGAATATAGTTCCCATAAGGTTGTCTATCAGCAACCTTGAGAATATAGAGACCAAGCTCTTCTTTACCAATCCCCAGGACCTTCCCACTGAAGAGCTCCTGAAAGACACAGAAATCAGTAAAGAAATCCACCATACACTTTAGTTTTTTGTGATCTTAGATACAAACAACAAGTTATACTTGAACTCTGGTATGTGTAGGATATTTTGAATCTTCTTATCTCTAAAGAAGGAACAGATTCCAACATGTGTAATAGCAGCTTTTTCACCAGTAGGTAGATAAACTTTGTTTCTATCTCTGTCTAATAATTCTTCATAAGAATCCAATAGATTCAAACTATGCACCATATGATTTGAAGCTCCAGTATCTATAATCCATTTATGGTTTATCAATGATGACATTAGAAAGTGAGTGTTACCTGCCGATCCTGTAGTAGCTGCATTAGCTACAGGTTCAACATCTTGTCCTTTGCTCAACATCTGCAAAATTTGCTGATACTGCTCTGGAGTGAAGAATTGAGCTGGAGTTCTGGAGCTAGGATTGTCTAGAACACTGTGTTGTGCATCTGAAGATTGACCCCCACCATAGTTGCTTACATTGTTAGACTGAGGAGTAAAGTTCACCCCTCTCCTTTTTGCCTTAAAGTCACCTGGATATCCATGTAGTTTAAAACAATTATCTCTAGTGTGTCCTCTGCACCTACAATACTCACAATAAACTGGTGATTTATTGAAAGAATTTCTAGCCTTATACCCTCGGGTGTATCCAGTGGTTGTGGAGCCTCCACTATTGTTGTGTTGTCTGTTGCTCATCATGGTTGTAGCTTCATTGACATCAATGGAACCATATACACTCTTCCCATTAACTTTTTGACTTTCAACATTGATAATCATAGTATATGCTTGATTCAAGTTAGGCAAGGGCCTAGTCATCAACACTTGATTCTTAGCATTCTCAAAAGAATCATTGAGCCCGGTGAGAAATTGATACAGTTTCTGGAGCTGATAATGCTCAACATGTTTCTTAGACTCAGGACAACCACAAGTTGGAGGTGGAGTCAGTGTTTCATACTCATCCCATAGCTCTCTTAGTCGACAGAAGTATACAGACACAGAAAAAATTCCCTATGTTAGAGTAGCTATTTCCTTATGCAAATATGCAGCTCTAGAATCATTGTCTTTGTCAAACCTTTCTCTAAGATCCTCCCAAACCTTAAATGCATCTGATGCATAGATCACAGTACTAAGAAAATTTGGGGATATAGTGTTCATAATCCAAGCAAGCACTATAGCATTACATCTATCCCATAGATCATGAAGATTAACATCATAGTTACTCCTTTTATAAGTACCTAAAACAAATCCTAATTTGTTTTTTCCATGCAATACAATTTTTAGAGATCTACTCCAAATCACATAATTCTCAGAACCTCGTAATTGAACAGAAACTATAACTGAACCTTGTGTGTCAGAAGGATGAATGTACAGAGGATGATGATGATCTACTTGATCGACTGATTGAACTGTGTTCATCGTCTCATGCAAAGGACCAGTATCAACTGTATCTTCATGAACCGACATCGTTATGAATTGTAGAACTTCGACAGAATTTTACCGGTAAATATGGGAGATGAGTTTAGACACACATGCACAGCTCGATTTGTTCAGAAACTTACAAATTATACACAGAGTTTTAACCTTAGCTTGAATTGATGAGCTAAGATGAAGAATATAACAAATCAAACAAATGACAACAACAACTTCATTCGATTGAGAATTAAAGGAGACTCCGTCATAGCCAAGCTAACAAGACTTGACTAACCAAGCTCTGATACCATGTTAATGGAGCTATGGCTATGTCGGTTACAAGGATGAAGAAGAAGGAGAAAGGAAACTGTGAAGAAGAATAACATTTCTTTATGTAGAAAAGAAAGAATGATTCTGTACACTGTATTCATACACTGCTACTTCTATTTATACTATTCTTAACTACTAACTAATTACATTTCAACGAATTAGTTATAACTAACTTCTAATTAATCATCCACTATTAAATACATGGGGCCCACTTCCCTCAACAGGTTTATACGTTGATACAAGGATAGTGAGATTGGAGTTGTTGTATTAGTTTTAGGGATCCACCAAAAAGTAGAGGTACCACGTCCTCTACTGGTTTTCACAGAGTTACAAGCTCGAAAAATGTGTAAGGAGACAGAGAATTTTTACGTGGAAAAATCCCACTCAAGGGGACAAAAACCACGACCTACACTTGTAGGATTTCAAATTCACTAACTTGTAATCTAGACTATTACAAGCCACTTTGAAAGGCAAACTTACAAAGACTTCTACACACTAACTTGTAATACTTATTACAAGCCACTTTGAAACTATCTAGTTACAAAGACTTTGGCACATGACTAGCTTTAGCCACACAGAGATTGAGAGAGTAAAGAGTTAAAAGGATTCCTAACTAGTTGCTTCTACAAAAGCTAGTAGGATACAATGACAAACAAAATACAAGATTACATCTCAACTAAGGACATTACCAATACTTGATGAGTACGTTTTGTAGCCTCTAGTGGAGTTGTCTTCTTGCTCTTGAAGCTCTTGAGTCTTTCATGCTTGAGAGCACTTAATGCTTGAATATTCTTTTTGTAAAAGCTCAAGTGACTTCTCTGTTATTCTTGCTTCAAGATATTATCTTCCATGACATGTCCCAAGAAGGATGGCCAATGTCTTGAGGATATAAGGCTCAACCACAAGGAAGTGACTCCTGCACTACTGCTGCACTGTAGCGTGAGCAGTGACAGCTAGTCACTTTTCTGTCACAGCTTTTCACAGCTGTCAAGTTGACTTGTTCTTGAATCTGTGAGTCCGATGAGGGAGCAGGTCCCTCATCTGATCCGTCCTCATTCAGTAAAGAATGATCCGAAATTCCTGAAGACATATATGACTTGTGATGCTGTATGTGCATTAGGTCCTCGACCTGGTTCTTCACATAAAGTTTGTTGGGTCATCAAAACAGAATACAACTCATCAATTTCCCCCTTTTTGATGATGACAAACTTTTATCATTGATAGGTGAATGTGATAGTGCAAACAATGAGTGACTAGTTTCCTATCACGTTCCCTTACCAATATGATTCCCCCTTAAACAATGCACAAGTAGATCAGAGTTCAGACCGCCCAATTTTAAGTTCCTAGCAAGTTCCCCCTATCAATATGCTTCCCCCTTTTGGCATCATAAAAAATATACTTAGATAAGGAAAAAAAGGGAAGGAATTCCACGAAATTTAACTCATGCCCCTTGTGTGCACACAACATGGTAGAAGACAGAACAGTATTCAGACAAGCAAAAATGAGAACAAACAAAGACTGATTTCATTAATCACAAAGGATGCAGAAGCATTGCAGAAGTCATTGCTCGAAAGCTAGACTTCATTTGGATTTTCCAATACAGGAGCAAACATATGGTATCCAACCCAAAGCAACAAAAAGAAACAACATTCAGAACTGCCAGCCATAACACAAAAAAGGAACAAGAGAGACAGGGAGCCTAAGGAGCACTAAGACGAGGAAGGTTTAGGGGTGGAAGCAGCGAGTGTGCGAAGAACCAAGTCCATGCGTGCATTGGCGGCGGACTATTCCTGAAAAAGCTTCTCTTTAAGATCATCAACTTGCTGCTTCAACTCAGCATTCTCTTTGGTCAAGCGGACCACATCTGCATCAGAGGCACTAGGAGAACCGGGTCCTTTATCAGAATGACCTGATGCTTCCATAATGGAAATTTTCCCCTTGAGCCTCTCTATGGTGTCTTGGGCAGCATTTAGAGCATTGATAACTTGTGAAATAGTAGAGTTTCTGCCCCCAGCCTTCTCAATACATTCGCACTCCTCAAGAGTGATCTTAGTGAAGCTCTGCTTACGGGTCCCAACACGAGGGTTGTTGAGAGGCACCTTGAAGTGTTCGAAGACCCTGGTAAGTAGGAACCCATAGGGAAGACCATGATTACCATCTTTGAGGGAGACCACCTTGTCCATATGACTGATCATGAGAGCTGGCAAGTTCACAGGAGTGAAGTTATCAAGTGCCTCCATCAGAATAAGGTCAGCCCTAGATGCAACTGAGCGTCTCTCAGCTCTGGGGAGAAGAACTTTGTTTACCAACTCAAAGAGAAGATAAACAGGCAGCATGACCTTCTTATGCACCCGATCCCCATGCTGGACAGACCCAGACTTGATGATGACTTTGCGAAATGTATTACTGCACGCATCTTTGGCTGGATTAACTGACGAAAGAACCTCTGATGGAATGCCCAAAATGTCCCCCAAACGGACATCATCAAACACTATGTCCACGTTTCCCACTAATACACAAGCATGACCATCAACAGAGAGGAAAAAGGAATCATAGAACTCCCTCACAGCATCCTCATAAACTTTAGCTCCACTCACATTCAAGAGATGATCCCACTTCTGGAACTCAAGCATGGCCATGAGTTGGCTCATGCCTGGCATATCAAGGATCTCAGGATCAATGGTACGTTCTAACAGCACAACTTGTCTTTGAATACTCTCCTTCCTCGTGACAACGCGAACAGAACCAGGTTCCTCTGCAGGTATTTTTTCCTTTTCACGCTTACGTTTACTCGACACTTTCAATGACTTTCCTTTGGATTTGGCCGATACATGAGCGCGTTTACTAACCTCTTGAACACTCTTCTTCTTAGACACAACAGTAGTTCGACCTACTAGAGAACTGGGTTCCTCACTAGTATCCTCATCAACCTCCACAACAGGAATATCCTTGTCCACCGCAATGCAACCACTCTTTACCAGACGCCTCCGTTTATGCTTGTTAGCTTTCTTGCTCTTTTCAAGAGCCCTATCCACTGTCTCTTTTGTCTGTAGTCTAGTGGAAGGTCGCTTCACTGATGGTGTGGGAGCAGTTAATCCATGGCGAAGCTTAAATCGTGCACTAAGCACCATGTCATCATCGTCATCATCTTGTGGAGGAGGAATGAATTCAAGAGAAGGAGTGTAGAAAACCTTTTGAGAGGGAGAATGAGAGGATGGGGAACTAGGTTCCTTACCAGTCTTTGAGGGAGGTGTCTCATGGCGAGGAGATTCAAAGAGAACCATGGTGCCGTCATCCTCTATAAGGGATGCGGATGTCCCTTGAGGTTTAGGAGGAGAGAAAGTACTGTCAGAGGTTTTTTCAGAGGAAAAAGCCATGATGTTTTCAGCGGCCTCTTTTTCAGGTGACTCCATGGGAGGTTGAGTGTTTAGAAATGCGGAGTTAATGTACTGATTCGGATCATCCTCGGAATCTTCAGAGACAGGAGAAGTTTCTGAGGTGGGAGTCCCAGATGGTGGTACAGAGGAGGACGGTACTGAAGAGGGTCTGTCAGAGGTTAGGGTTTTTGGTGACAGTGAAGATGGGGGAGACGCGGGGAGCGAAGCTGGAGGAACTGAGGGCTCCATGGATGAAGGTTGCTCAATCGGAGCAGAGGATGACTCAGAAGCAGGGGTTTGCTCCTTCGAGGGTGAGAAGCCCTGATCCTCAACGGGGGTAGACTTGAGGTCGGCAGTAATGTTAGAAGGGGAGATGTTGTCAGGGGAAGCCATGTGCACAGTTTAGACAGGGAGTGAGAGGAAGAAGGGAAGAAGATTAGTAAAGTTGTTGAGTGCAGAGGTAGGTGTATGCGATGTGAAGGAGAAGAAAAGGTTTATAGAGGAAGGAGGAAAGGGGAAGAAAAGGAAACGGGTCGAAGTGACGGTTTTTGAGAAATGGGAAAACGTGTAGGGAAGTTGAAGAGTGGAGGGACGGATGTGATTGATGTGTCTCTAAAAAGATGGATAGAGAGAAGGAGTAATGGCAGCAGCAATGAATGCGGTTACAGTTTGATAGAAGGGGAAAGAGACCATAGACTTACTAATCTGAAGGAAGGGAACCGGGTCCCCTACTTGTGTAGATTTTTGAAAGAGATGTTTCAGTCTTTGTGTGGTCTACGATGCTGCTTCATTGAGTTCTGTAATCACCATGCGTGTCTACCTGCAACGGTATTTAGGTGAGTTAGACTTTGCCAGGAAAACACCTTACCATCTTACCCTAAGTATAGCAGTGTGTCCATAAGTGAACTAGGTTCCTAATTAGATCTCAACAATCCCAGTGCAAGTCTGTTCTTCTCGAAGTGTTCTCTTCCAAGGAATTTGGTGAAGATATCTGCAATTTGATCTTCAGTACAACAGAATTGCATGCATATGTACCCCTTTTCAACATTGTCTCTGAGGAAGTGATGTCTCACATCAATGTGCTTAGTTCTCTTGTGTTGCACATGGTTTTTTTCCCATGTTGAGTGCACTTGTGTTGTCACATAATAGTGGAATGCTGTCAATGTACACTCCAAAATCCTCCAGTTGTTGTTTGATCCAGAGCAGCTGAGCACAGCAGGAGGCAGCAGCAACATATTCTGCTTCAGCTGTGGATAGTGCTACTGAGTTTTGCTTTCTTATGCGGATTAGGCAGGATCCAAGAAAATGAGCCATCCCTGAAGTGCTTTTCCTACCTACAAGATAACCTGCATAGTCAGCGTCAGCATAACCAACAAGATTAAAATTATCACCTGTGGGATAGTAAAGGACCAGGTCCTGCATGCCTTTAAGGTAACGCATGATCCTCTTAGCTGCTTTCAGATGCGACTCCTTGGAATTAGATTGAAATCTTGCACAAAGTCCTACACTGAAGACTATGTTTGGTCTGCTTGCTGTAAGATAGAGAAGTGATCCAATGATG